>VMKM01002117.1:0-88173 GCA_008360985.2 Macquaria ambigua | reverse complement strand
AACACCTGCAGAAAGCAACAGAAGGAGAGAGAGAGAGGAGAGAAAGCACACAACTACGGGAAGAAGTTGAGTTAGTAACAAGCATTGATGGATATGAGGGCGTACAGATGGAGAGGAAGAGGAAGAGGAGGAGAGAGGAGCTCAGTGCATCATAGGAAGTCCCCTGGCAGTCTAGGCCTATAGCAGCATAACTAAGGGGTGGCTCAGGGGTCACCTGAGTCAGCCCTACTATAAGCTTTATCAAAGAGGAAAGTCTTAAGCCTACTCTTAAATGTGAGGAGGGTGTCTGCCTCCCGTACACAAACTGGGAGCTGGTTCCACAGGAGAGGAGCTTGATAGCTGAAGGCTCTGGCGTGGTGGTACGTCTTCACACCTGGCAGAACCTTGAAGCTGGGAGTGAGGAAGCTGTGCCAGTTGTGTGTCTGCACAAAGACATGCCCATTCTCATCACCGACCAGCTGGGGGATGTTCACATTGCTCTCTGGTGTGCTGGAGCTCACAGCCTGGCAGATGTTTTCCAGACTGGACAAACAGCCCAAAACACCAGTCTGGGGCAAACTTGGTGTGGCCGGAAATTAAAAAGTTGAGGGACACGCTGTCATGAAGACCCACCATGCATCGCCAAGCCAGGTACCACAGCAAGAACTTGTTTTTGTTTTGTCCAGAGCAGTTGTCACAGTGGAGCTGGACATGTTTCTCCCCAAGCCCGTACTGGGAGAAGAAGTGATGCAGATAAGCAATGGAGCCCTTGCTGATACAGTGAGCCTCATCAATCAAAAAGTTGACCTGCTGAGGCATACCTTCACAGCAGACTCCAAATACGCCACACTTGCGGGGAACCAAAAAGTACACCGGCCCAGGCTGGAGAGGGTCACTGGGGTAAAGGACCTGTAAAAACAAGACAAAACAAGACAGGAAAGAATGAGTAAAAAGTGATTCACTAATTATACAATTATTTTTTAATTATATATGTATTTAATGATGCATCTATCTTGGTCGGTAGCTTTTGCCGCATGCACACACATTAATATAGATTTATGTATCATTCTGTTATTCTTGCATTATTTATTTTGTGGTATATTTCTCGCAATCTGAGGGGATGACACTGAAAACAATTCACCCTACATGTACGCTGAAACATTATAGTTGTAATAAGACATACCTGCTGCGCATAGTCGAAGCTGTAGTGCATGGTGAGGTCTCGGCTACAGGGTGGATTTGGCCCAAGCTTGACACCCAGCATACCAACTGTTGCTCTGCAGCTGGATACCATGTCCTGGTATGCCTGACGCTCCATGCCGACAACGCAGAGGTGTTGCTCCTGCTTCCTCAACTTTGCAGACTTCACACAATCCGGAAGGTTGGAGCTGCGGTAGATGGCGCTGTTATTTTTCTGGCAGACCCAGCACAAGTCTGTCATGGGTTTCCCAATGACAATGTTGGGAGTCAACTGCCTCCACAGCTTTCGAAATGTGCTGTTGCCAGCAGCACGGTGGCCTACACCAATGTTTAAGGGGGAGAGGAATACTTAACATCTCAAATTGATTAAAACATTAGCAAATTCTGATGAGCACAAAATACAATACATACCATGGTCGCGCATCTGACTTTTGTATCTCCGCCACACTGATGTCATGGTCTCAGTTGTGGGGAGCACCTGGATGTCAGACCTTTTGAAACCAGGGATGCGCCCAAGGAGTGGCATGGCATGGACATCAACAAAGTTTGTGATGAACTGCTTGAGTCGTTGGATGTCCCGAACAGTCAGCAGCCTCCTGCTCAAAACTCTCCCACCAGAGCTTTTTATCCTTGGTGCCAATCCATGTTACTTGTAAAATTTTATAAGGTTGGTGAGCTTGTTTTGAGATATTCTGGAATAAATAACCATTATGCCAATTAGATTAAGTATATGTCATATGCATACCATTTACAGTTTGTAAAAGTGCTTCATGTAGAGTATATTTTAAAAGTGAACAAGCAGAAACTTGAAGGTTTCCCGGCATATTTGCTGTCCATCAAGAAAGTAAGCAGTCCTCTGGTGCTTGCGCTCTTTCTGCTGGCTTCTCTTGGAGCACACTCTATCCTTGGACAGAGTCATATGGGAGCTGATCTTCCCAAGGAGAACCAGATGTTTTTCATCTACAAAATGACATAGCATAAAATGAAAAATCTAGTCATCAAAGATTTTAGGCTAACTAAATCATGTTGAATCATTGCTGAATGAGCCCTGATCATTTCCATATTAACACAGCCCCATATTCAGAAACATAACCTACAGTATATTCACCATGTGATATCAGATTATTTTACAACCTATACTTTTACAATATGTTAGGCTATTTGGTTTGCTATATTTAAAATAATTTCCTCACCTTTTGTAACTCTCACAGATGATCATAGCTAGACTACACACACTGACACACACAACATTATTAGCCACTGATAACACTAGCTAGAATGCTTTCTTAGCCTGCTCTAGTGACTCGGAGGTCGATGCGCTGTCAGTCTCCGCTCCAATATCACCCATCAGCGCGGTGAAATAATCCGAAATTAGCTCGGTCCAATTGGTGTCAGATGTAGCACCTCTAACGGGAATTGAATTTAAAAGCTGAGCGATTTCTTCCTCACGTGAATTCATTGTCTAGCTAGCTATCTTCCTCTATCAACCACAATCTGTCTCATCTGTCAATCAACTGTATATGGCGGTGTCAATAAACAGGTGTTCGGGGGAAAACCTTCCGACCTAACATTACGTTTAAGAGCTTCAAAACTATACTTATGATTTGAATTTTACATCAATGTTGACATTGTATTAAAGCTGAGACTTTATTTATTCAGAAACACATAAAAACCCCAAACAGCCCAAAATCAATTTTTTCATGTAAAAACGTGTTTCTACACAAACGGGCCACTGCGACATCCGACTCATTTTGATGGAACGCGCCACATATAGTCTCAAGCCACGCTCAACTGGATTGGACTGGATCTACACTTTTTTGTCTATGGAGAAAATGAATTCGGACATAGAGTGCCCCCGCAATGACATATTTTTGTAGGCCAACCCGGAAGTTAGTATCGTCATGGGTTCCCTCGACAAAAGTCTAAAAACCAACGATATCAACAATGGTTGTTTCTAAAGATCTTCACAAATGAGAGCCATGTTTAACATTTTTGAAGCGTAAATGCAGTAAATTATAGTAAAAAGCTAACGTCACGCTAAGCAGAACTACTACAAACAGTCACATTTACCCTGAAGACTCGTGTAGCTCAGGTGCTGTGCGACAACTGTTGTAGTTTCATATAGCTTGCTAGCAAGCCTTTTTAAGGCATATGAATGCTCCAAAATTCGCAAGTTGGATATTAACTGTTATATTTTATGTCATAGAACAAGCTCTTAACTTTGTGTTAACCATAGACCTTATTAGGGGGGCCCTTTAAAAGACATGTGCCCAGGGGCCTCACAGGACCATGATCAGGCCCTGCTCTGACCACAGAAAGCAATCACTGAACAGCAAGGATTTGAAATCACAGGCTCATGTCTTGACCTTCCATAATTGCACAAATCATTTGACCATTAAGCTCTACTCTCCAAAATATCTCTCCTTCAATTTGTTTTCTTTATCAAGACACAATTTAAAGGGTAATTAAACTTTGGATCAGTATTTTGGTTGCAAAGAAAAACAACAGCTTTGTAGACCCATTGGTAATTCACTCTGCTGCCCACTATATTTATCACTCTGACATGAAATAGATAGAAACTTGATCAGAGAACGCAATACACCAACTCCACCCTTTATTCCATCACTCAGTCACCCCAGCAAACATTTTTCAACAGTGGGTAGGGTGGAGACGGGCTGAAACAGTGGAGTGTAATTACTCTTAAACAAGACAGGAACATGTAACCAGAGCCATCTCACAAGCACTCAACCCCTTTACCAGCTTTTAAAACCAGCTGTGATCAAAGATGCTTTATCCACACGTACACAAAAATCTGGTATGTGATCTGCTTTCATATCAGAGCCTGGGCCTCTCTTTCACACTTCAAACAGACACAGAGACAACTCCTGTGTAAGGACAAAAGTGTAACCACTGAGTTATTTGATTCAAACATGCCCCGTCTAAGCTCTATAGTCTCTGTTGTGTGTCTTAATCTTGATGCTGCTTTGATAGTTGATATCCAGACTTAACACTGAACTCCCCAGTAGAGCACTAACAAGTCTTTCAATACTTTTTGGAGCTTGGTATCCATCATCTACTGTATATCACCAAAGTCACTGCCAGCAATCAAAATGGAAACATTACAGCATTAAACAGTGTTACAAACTCAATAAGTTCTGTGTGACAGGAGTTAGCTTGCTTTATAGTTCAACATTTTGTGAAATACACTTGGTGGTTTGATTCCACTCTCATGTCTTATGTGATAAATATGAAGCTACCTCCAGTGGCCAGTTAGCTTAGCTTAGTATAATGATTGGAAACGGAGAAACAGCTAGCCTGACTTTGTCAGAAGGTACAGTAACAAAATCCACCTACCAACACCTCTAAAGTTCACAATTTAACATCTTATATCTTATTTTTTTAATGTGCCAGACTATTAGGTCGTGCACAGTAACCTTACCCAAAGTCTGCACTAATAGCATTAAAATGAAGAGGTTTCAAATGGCTGTCAGTACAACATTATTGTCAAACAACAGATCCCAAGTAATACTGTATACAGTATTTTAGGTTGTCTAATGTCAGATTACTTCAGAAAAGTCACTTTTACAGACTTTCACAGGTTAACCTTTATAATTGACGTCCCATCTGGTGTCCCATTATTTAATGAATTGCTAAAAAACACTTGTAACTGTGCTATTTACAAATTGGAAATAAAGATACAATAGCTACTGGGCAGTGTGACTAACTGCTAATATCATAAAATTTGTTTGATTGCATGTTTATTTTACCAACCCTCATTATCATTGGCATAGCAGCATGCATTGCTGTACTACAGCGCTTCAGCCATGCTGGCGGCAAAGCCGGCCTACCACCAGTCGGTCTACCACTTTAGTCCAAACTAAAATATCTCAACTATTGGACTATATTCATGTTCCCCAGAGGGTGAAGCCTAATGACTTTGAAGATCCTCTGACTTTTCCTCTAGTGCCATTGTCAGGTCAATTTTAATATGTCCAATACTTTGGTTTATGACCAAATACCTACAAAATCAATGACATTCCCATCAGCCTCAGCTGTATTTTGTGTTTGGTGCTAATTAGCAAATGTTAGCATGCTAAGTCATTAAAGTAAGATGGTGAACATGGTAAACATACCTGCTTCACATTGTCATTGTAAGTATGTTAGAATGCAGACATTAGCATTCAGCACTGAGCTACAGTCTCACAGAGCTGCTAGCATGGCTGTACACTCTTAGTCTTGTTTTTAACAAATTCAATCTCTACACATAGTGACATGTTGACCTTTTAACTTTATAATTTTGCAAACCTGTACCCCTGGACCATCATGTCTTATACATTACACTGCAATCTGGCTATGTATATGAGCCACCTAAACTCAAGTGATGTTGGTCTCTTTGGTGGCACTTTTATATCAGTCTGCCATCAAATGGATTTAGCCAGGAAAAAGCATTTTTCAGAATTGGGTGTTAAACAAAAACAGGCTCAAACAGTGAGTCTAATTACTCTTTAAAGAAAAGAGAAGCAACCAGAATTCCTCACTCTGAAAGGATAGAACTCAAACTGCTTCACACAAACTGGGTCTCTGAATGTATAAAACTCAAACATCCTTACACGCACACTTACACACAGTGTCAGTCTAGTAGCATAGACCCTATTAGGCTGGCAGATGCTATTCCCAGTGTTTCTACTGACATATTGTTTGGATCTGTCTCCTGCTGTTTACCAGACACATTGAGCAGATTGGGCACGCCAAGACATTGCCCCTTTCTGTTCACTCTCGTTTGATCTTCTCCCCCCATTTATAATTTTGCTCCTCCTTTGGCCCTCCTCTTCATCACTTTAGTCCAAAACATACAACATGTATTAGGACAACTGCCCCTATTTTTTATGCAAACCCACACACCGGTGGCAGCGAGGTGTTCAGCTGTGCAGGTGGTCACTGCAGATGGCACTGGTTCACTTGGCACTTCCCAGTGATAGCACGTCTTCTTCAGTGGTGTTGTCGGCTCATTGGACAAGGAGAAACTTGTTGAGGCAGAAACATACCTAGACTTCAAAAAGCCACAGCAACAGATCATATTGAAAATGACCTTGTAGGCCAAAGTAAAGAAGTAACACTAAGAAGACTCCTGAATCCCGTGCAGCTTATTATGCTTTGGGGTCCTGTTGACCTGCTGATGTCACATCCTGTTGGTGGTAGGATGTGTCACATGACATGATGCTACGCTGCATGGCAGATTCTTTTTGACTTGACTCTTTTCTGTCCATTGCTCTTGTTTCCCTCCTACTCCTACATCATACTTAAAAGACAGTGAAATCAAAAATAAAAATCCAAGTTCTAATCCTGTGTCCCTGTGTTCATTTTTCAGTTATCATTGTTATATTTTAAAAATATGTTTAAAAAAATTATTAATTTTTTTTGCTTTTACAGCAAAATTACTCTTTCTCTTTATGTAAAACATAAAAAATAAATAATTTATTTATATGGGATTTGTGGGTGACTAGCTAACATATAAAACCACACTTGACCTTGTGGGTTGTTAGAAGAGAAATATCTTAGCAGGAGATGTGTGTTTGGATTTCAGCTGGCAAAAACTTTGTTTACATTTCCAAAATGTAAATCCTCCTGATCTAACAGTGTGGGTGAGGGAGGTATGGGTGGAGGCTAAAAGTCAGCTCCATAACTCACTATGGCTCCCTATCTCTCTACAGCTCCGTATCCGCTCACCCACAGCCACTTCTTAGTGATCTGATCAAATCCCTCTCGTAACTTAACCACCTACATTTTCTGTTTTACCCAGAAATGCATCACATTACTGAGGATAAAAAGACATAACGGCTGTTTGACTGTGACTACATCTACCAAACTACCATAAGAAAATCTTAATCTCAGTCTATCTGATTCTTAATCTATTTTAGTCTACTTCAATACATATGAGCTTTAGTCTTTGTCAACATATTTTGGCCGTGATTTTCAGTTAACCGTCTGCTTCCATTTTAGCCCCTTCATCTTTCTTCACATATCTTTCTTGTGAATCACATCAAGAGTTCAGAGTCGCTTTGGCTTTAAAGGGAAATTAACTCTTCAAGTAAACTGTTGGGATCTGGGAATGTGGCACACACTGTAAAAAGAAGTTTGATGGGTCAACAAACCCCCAGGTTAGCCAAACCTATGTGGGGGAGAAAACGGCAAACGGTAAAGTTATCACCCTAAGCGAGGTTTAAAGTTTATTCTTGACTTTGGAAAGAGCAGTTGAGACAACAATCTCACCACAAACTCCATTTAGTAGCTGTTGTGGAGCTTTCGATCATATCACATGATCTTCATCAGCAGATGCAGTTTGTCAAGTTGTTTTGGAAATAGAGATTTTACAAGCAACTTCAAGGACTTCTAGTCCTTATTGTCTAAAAAGTTAGGGTAGTTCAATTCTTGACCTTGACGGCAGCTGACAAAATGAGAACAAGGACATGGACATGAAGGAGAAGTCCTTGTGAAGTGCTCAGGAAAAAAATGGAAATTTCAACGTACAAATCGGCTGATGAAGATCATGTGATATGATTGAAAGCTCCACAACAGCAACTACATGAACTATTTGGCTCAATTACCTAAACTGTCCGCTGTACTTATGCTGTATCACAGTTTTCCTGTGCAATGAGGGATTTTTCAGCATTTCACGTGAGCTCACTTGCAGTTTGAATAAATAAAGTTGGTTAGATAATCTGCATAAACTGCTGGCTTGTGTTTCCTCCTCCGTCTGACTGCCACTCTGTTTCTAGATCTTAGCAATTACTTTGGTGAGTTATCACAAATGATAGAAATAATGTCCCAAACTACAAAAATAAGAAGTAAGTTGTAATAAACCATAATTGTCCTTTAAGTCTCTCTTCTTTCATATATTTCCCACTTATGAATGTAAGTAAATATTTAAGTATTGGACTGTAAGGTCTGAGTGTACTGTAAAGTGCTGCATTCAAGCTCTATCGAGGGTGTTGGAGGATGGTAGAACCTTAGTATACCTCCCGTGATTAATAAGTGATTTCAGCATGAATAAGGGGCCTGTGCAGTTTGTCCTTGAACTTCGACTCACCACATTATTACTGGCCTGTTCAGATTACATAACCGATACAGTGGTATTGACCTTTTGTGATTAGACATGCTCTAGTGTCATGCATAGACATGACACAGTTTTATTCATTACATATTTATTGTATAATTGATCAATGCTACGGAAGCTGTTTATGAGATTACCTTAACCTAAATTGATTTTCATGCGGTAAGTTGATTGGATTCCACACGTTTTCTCATTATTAATTGTGAAGGAAATATTGAATGCTTATGTTATAAAAGTGGACAATTCTCAAGGAGGTGAATACCAACACAATATCAGTTATTGGCAGTTACAGCACAAGAAAATATCAGTATCACCTTCAAAAGCCATACAAGTCCAGCTCTAACTCCCTGAGCTCTTTGGCAAACTGAGGCTTGGGATTGCTGTACTCCACAGTGATCTCTTCGGGGATGTGCACGGTGTACAGTATATCAAAAAAGTTGCTCACTCAATCAAAAGCATCCCAGAGTCTATGGTTTTCTCTCAAAGCCTCGGACCTCCATCTGTACACTATGAGCCTCACAGGTTGGGCTAGAGGTGGGGATCACACCAATGAAACTCTGATTAGTGTAGCAGAAGTGGAGACAGAGGAGTACATCTCTATGACACAACAATCGTCCCAGAGTAAGAAATCACTCCTACTGTAACTGGCAAAACATTCTCAGGGATGCAAATTTGAGGTTTAGAGTAAAAGTGTTTTTATCAACTTTCTTAATCATCCTACACACTGGTGTCCCCGCAGACCCCAGAGGTATACTTTTACTCATATCTCACAGGTGCTTTGTTCTGTCTTTCCAATTTATCATGACTTTGTCAGTCAATTTATTCCTAATGATGTCATATCATTGTTTCTGTTTCTGTTTTAATTGGTGCTTTTTAAAAATACCAATGTATCAGAGTCCTGGGGGGCCCCAGTCAAAAGCACCCAATTCTGCCTCTGCAGTTTTAATAGAGGGAACTTTTTTTTGAGTTCATGTTGGCCATAGTAGTATCACACACTATATATATATATATATATATATATATATATATATATATATATATATATATATATATATATAATTAAAATAATAACAATCAGATTTTTTTTTCAGATGACATTGATTACATAATAATGTTTTAAGAAGAAATAAGTTAACATTTTGCTATGATGGTTGTTTCTTACAGTAGTGTATTCTTCTGTATGTCTTCTGTAGTCCTTGTATGTTAAACATGGGTTAACTCACTCCTATCTCGTAGGAGCTGCAGAAGATGGTGATCAGAGACAGAGACATTCTGTGGGAGGAGAAATGTTTTGAAAATACATTGAGCTTACTGAAAGATTGTTTTAACAAAAAGTGAATTGTGGAAAACTCTACGCGTGATTCAGATGAGAACACAGGCTGTCCCTGCAGAAATCAACGTCCTTTCAGCCTTGCGCTTTTTGGAAAAAAAAGAAAAGAAAAATTATTTTGTCCACCAAACAACTACCTAACTACCTAAGTAAGTCTCAGAGTAGGAAAACAGCGGCCATGTCATTAGCTCTACCTTTAGGCCTAGGAGTAAAAGCACCCAGAGGTGTCCCAACCTGTTAGGAGTTGCCAAGAGACGGCAGAGAACTCATGATGTCCCTGCAGAAACCGATGTCCTCACAACGTTATGCTTTTTTTGGAACGGGGAAAATGTAGCTTTGCAACAGCGATGATTCTATGAGAACCAACAATTTCATTAATCAAGATTGGATCGCTCTTACAGGGCCACATAAAGATAATGCATCCAAAAGGCTTCTCAGCGAGAATTAAAACTTATGTTGTTTTTTCATTTATTTATTTGAAATAATAGCAGAGCTTTAATATTTGAGAGATGTGTTTGTATTGTTTTTTACCAAGACTGGGTGACATAACATAAATTCATTTGGGTTGACAGCAACATATGGCTGACAGGCCCATATAGCTCAAAAAAAGCATTTTATTAAAGTTTAGAGGCAAGCTTATTCCATGGTCAGATCAGATCTCCAGTTGTGGAGGCAATACATTTGTCACCGCCTCTAATACCAAATATCATAAGGAAAAATAAGCACTTAGTAGGAGATTAACAAAGTTGTTTTATAACTTATTTATCATGGTGCGGAAAAATCGCTATGGCAAGATGTTTCCTTCATCCATTCTATACCAAAATCATGTTTTTGTGACTGACAGAAAGGAGAAACCTTCACAAAGGTTGGGAAGTAAAGTCTTCCTGCGTGCTGATGGACAGAGATGATACTCAGCTTTAATGCAGAGCAGAAATGACGAGGGAGAGGCACACACATGAAAGTTGAGCTGAGCTGTGATAAATAAAAAACACCCTGCTAATGTCCAGATCAATCATGTTACATGCATTATTGACAGAAGATAAAGTCAGAGTGGCACACACACATTTAAAGTTACAGACGACAGGACATTAGATTTTGATTTGATGTATTTCTTATATCGTTCATTGCAGCATTAGAAAAGTTAATGGTTATCAGTTTTTTGCGACCCACCCAAACTCGAAATTGTATTGCTTCTGGTCGAGCTCAGCTCCCCCGTAATTTCAACATTGCCTCCTGTCCATACAGGCCATGAGAGATCCCTAACTAAAGCAATTTAAATTTAAAAGAAATGGGGGATGAAATCAGTTCAGCTGAAGTCTATATGAGGCATCAGCAGTCTGAGTTGGTCAAATCAAGTGGTTATCTTTCAAGTTCTAGTCTGTCAAGTACAAAATTCCTTCTACTGTTCCACTTTACTATCCCACCACTGCAGCTCAACATGAAAACATTGTTTGTTGAAACACGAGAGAATTTATAAAGTCTAAACAGACTTTAACTTTGGAAGATGTCCCTTTGATTTCACAAACGTAGACTGCTGAAGCCTGATATTAGCTTCTGCTGAAGTTTAGAAGTCATTTATACACAGATGAGGACGGTGGATTTTATCTCTCATTCTATAAGACAAAATCACATACTGAAATCCATGCACTCAGGAACATATTTTCAGCGGGGGGAGGCACCATTGATATGTGCATGCACGCGACAGCTGAAATGCACGTGTGTACTGATGTTTATAATATACAACTGACAGATGTAGTACAGCAGGATAAAAAATATGATCCATTAGATGGAAGATATTTAAATCTGCAACAAGCTCAGTTGCTACTGACTCGCTCAAAACTACAAAACTGGAAAGAAACAGTACAACATACTGAGGTGAAGGCAGGCAGTCATGTCAGGATATTTAAATAGAAAACCATACTGTATATGTTTATCCTTCAAATGTACCATATTTTTCATACTTGAACCACAACAGAATAATGCACTCACCTCCATTCTTACAAAGTGCTTTGAGAAACTGGTTCTCCAGCACATCAAAAACAACAATCCAACCAGCTTGGACCCTCACCAGTAGTTTGCATTGAGAACCAACAGATCCACAGAGGATGCCATCTCCACTGCCCTCCACTCAGTCTTCACACACCTTGAAAATAACAACACGTACATCAGAATGCTGTTTGTTGATTTCAGTTCAGCATTCAACACAATCTCCCCCATGAAACTGATTGGCAAACTTAGCACTCTAGGCTTGAGTACCACACTCTGTAACTTGATATTGAACTTCCTCACAAACAGACCCCAGACAGTTCGGATTGGCGGTCACACCTCCTCCACTCTAGCGCTCAACACCGGAGCTCCCCAGGGTTGTGTGCTCAGCCCCCTCCTGTTCACGCTGTACACCCATGACTTCAATCTTCAACATGGAGAGAACTCTGTTGTGAAGTTTGCGGACGACACCACCATCATTACAAACAACGGATTACAAACAACGATGAGAATTCATATTGGGAGGAAATCAACAATCTTGCAGAGTGGTGACAGAGAACAACCTACTGCTCAGTGTCAGTGAAACCAAGGAGATTAGGAAAAAGGAGGCAAAGACACACACTCCTGTCTACATCAGTGGAGCTGAGGTGGAGCAGGTCAAGAGTTTTGGGTTCCTGGGAATCAGCATCACAGAGAACCTGTCATGGACATCACACATCTCCACGCTGGTAAAGAAAGCTCAGAAACAACTGTATTTCTTAAGGCACATTAAGAAGGAAAAATTCAGAGGAAAAAACACAGAGGAGCAATAGACTTGACTGGAAAGCATCCTGACTGGAAACATTACAAACTGGCATGGGATGTGCATGTGATTAAAACCATCCAGAACATTGTTGATACCCATCTACCAAGCATCAGTGATATCGGAGAGGTGAGGTGTCTGCACAGAACCCAAAGGACACTAAAAGACAAAACCCACCCCAGCCACAGCCTGATCCCCCTGCTGCTGTCTGGCAAGTGATATAGAAGAATCTGCTGCTGTACCACCAGACTACTACTGCTTTCCTCAGGCTGAGACTCCTCAACTTCACCTTATCCTCCGCACTCCACCATAAATAAATGACATGGAACTTTCTGTTATGCTGGTTTTGCACATTACCATACCACTACCTTTGTATAATATATGTATATAATAGGGCTGGGTTAACACGTTATTATCGCGTTAACGCATTAATTAATTAACGCAGACAATTATTTTATCACGCATTAACACAGTTTTTTTGTTATTATTATTTTGAAAGTCCGTTTCTCACTGGCTCTGAATACACATACAGACAAACCATGGGTCACAGGAGGGGTGGGATGTTGATCAGTATTGGCTTGGGATGGATGGATGAACCGGAACAGAAAAGAACTGGCAGGGACAGAAAAATGGAGAAAGGTACCGAACTCTTACATGGACATTTTCATTTAAATCATTTTAAATCTCTTCCAGACGGCGGAGTTGATAGAACCAAAGTTATTTGTAACCGCTGAAAAGTTGAATTTTCTTATCACCGGAGTACTTCGAGTCTGAAGTATCACTTAAATGCAATACACACCGTTGATGCCAGCAAATCACCCACCCAAACAAACAGACTACGGCTACGTAGGATGCAGCGTGTGTTAGAAGTATAGATAAACAAAAGCAAGACAAGCTAACAAATGCCATAGCGAATGGGATAGCTACAAACTGCAGGCCGATTAGTATTGTGGAAGATGTTGGTCTGAGGAACGTTCTTAAGATCGCAACGAATGACGGCACGTATGAGCCTCCCTCAAGACGCACCATCACAAGAATACACGAGTTGTATGAAAAGGAGAGGACTACAAAAGCGACGGCGTTACAACGTGTACCAACTGTTGCTCTCACTGGAGACTACTAGACATCGCTGGGTAACCATAATTACCTCAGAGTTACAGTGCATTATATTGATGAACAGTGGGAGCTGCATTCACATGCTCTGACTGTAATGAAAACAGAAGAGAGACATTTTGCTGAAACGTGCGCGGAACATTTTATTCATGTTGCACAGCAGCGGAACGTTTCAGATAAAGTCAGCACACGTAGCACAGATAGTGCAAGAAATATGATCACTGCTGCGAGACATCTGCCTTTTGAACACGTCCCCTGCGTCGCGCACAGTCTCCAGCGTTCTGTCACAGTATCTCTGCAGACCAGTGCGTTTGACAATGTCCTGGCCAAATGCAGAAAAGTTGTGGGCCACTTTAAACACAGTCCCGCAAGTGCTGCAGAATTAGAACAACAACAAATTGAACATGGACAAAAGAAGGAGTCGTTTATACAAGACATTCCAACCAGATGGAATTCGACTCTGGACATGATAAAAAGCGTCCGCAGAAACGAACAGCCACTGAGGGATGTCCTCACCACACACAACACCAAGATTGCCATGCCAACTACAGCTGAAATGGACAAACTGCAGAGGTTGGAAACGCTACTGGAGCCCTGCAGGTATATTTTACGTCATATATTTCTCACTGTCCTGTCTGAGTGCGTGTGAGAGAGAAATAGAGTGTCTGTATGTGTGTGTAAATATAGCATGAATATGTAGAGGACATTTTTTGTGTGTATATAAGTAAGTGAATGCAATACATTTTGACTGAAATGGGTTTGATTTTTTGAACTGAACTTCTGGGAGGAGAAAAGTATGTTTCATGCTCTGTGGTTCTGCCTGCTTTTTGCCATCTCTCTCGGGTGACGGAGAGATCAGATGATGACCCTGCCTACGTGGTCAAATTCAAGTCTACATTCAGAACAGACCTGGAGACACGCAAGGAAAATGCATATCTGAAGATTGCTACCTGAAGATTGGACCCGAGATTAAAAGAACCTCAAGTGTATACCCAGAGCTGAGAGGGGTGAGGTGTGGGTCACCAACTTACTCAAGGAACAGAGGGGTTGTTGCAGAGAAACCTGTGGAAGCAACAACATCAGAGCCACCAAAGAAAAAGTTAGCCCTATTGGCTGCTTCATCAGAGTCTGATTCTGAAGAGGAGGAAGACTTAGTTGAGAACAGTGTGCGTCGATACAGAGTGGAGCCCACCATCAGTACAGAGGCCTGTCCGTTAGAGTGGTGGTCCAAACATGCAGGCTTACACAGCAGGCTGGCCTCCATTGCACAGAAGTACTTGGCCACACCTGCAACATCCGTACCCTGTGAAAGGTTGTTTTCTCTTGCTGGTCATATTGTACAGAAGAAGAGAGTTTCTTTATCATCTGAAAATGTAAATGACCTTGTGTGTCTTAGCAACTGGCTTGGTGCAGAGGAGTAAGAAAATGTAAAGTCGGAGGAATGGATAAATGCAGTTAATTTTGTCATTGTGTAACTCCTCAACCTGAATCACTGAAAGTGTTTTTTTTTCTTTTTTTGACTGAGATTCTCCAAAGGAAATCCAATACAAACATGGACTTCACAGACTAAAAAGTCCCCTGCACAGTAAATCCTAGCTGTGTATTTTTTTTTGTGCTCGACCACTTCACCTCACTCTAACAGGGACACTTGCTACTGAACATAGACTGTTTATGCTGCTCCCTGATAAAAGAAAAATGTTTCTGCTGGTACCTGTTCAGAAAAAAAAAAGAAAACAGATTTATAAATGTTAACTTGCTGTTGCTCGGAAGGTGCCTGTTATAATGTTATGATCGTGGCTCTGGACTCTGAGGGTAACTTGTTTTTCTATAACAAACTAGATAAAATGTTAATGCCCTGGCAGTGGCAAATAGCTTTGGTTTTATATTTGATTTGATAACATTGTTTAAGTTGAGATTTACAAGAAATATTTTAACTGCTACTGTGTAAAGGGAATACTGCTGTTAAAAAGCACCTTATTTGATTTAAAGTGTTTGCAAACCAAATGTTATTGCACTTTTGTTCATATAGCAGTACTTTTAAAATAAAAGTGCGCAATACACTACTTTTGAATTCATTATTGAATTTTGCGCATAACAATGCGATTAATCGCAGAAAATCATGCGATTAATCGCGATTAAAAATTTTAATCATTGCCCAGCACTAGTATATAAGTAACTGAACTGTATATATTGTTTTTATTCTGTTCTGATTTTGTATATATGTATGTGTGTCCTGTGTGTAGAATGAAGGCGGCTGTGTTGTAGAATGACAAATTCTAAACCTTGAATCTTGAAGATGTGTAATCATTTTTGCATCATATATTTGCATATGTAATCATGGTTACTAGTTATTTGCCTATAAACATAAGGTCTATACATAAGGAGTTGTGCTATTTTCTTTATTTCAGTTTTTATATACTTTACTTCATATACTCCAAACTCACAAAACTATAATATGTCATGATCATTTCTATGCTTGTTATTTCTATGCTTCTTCTTTGCTTGTCTGAGTGTCAAAAAACAGCAAGGTCACACTCCTTCCGAGGAGTAGTCCTTCTCCTTGCTGAAAGTAAGTGTAGGACGCTTCAAAAACGAGTCCTACACTCAGTAGAGGTGTTTTTAGTCTTAAGTTAACTTTGAGCATGATTCCTTGGTGGGATTCTGTGACACTTGAACAATACTAGCCCAGATCTTCACACTCTTTACCTCTATTTGTTCAGGTTCAAATAAAACTCCTCCTCTTACTTGCTTTTTTCTCTCCATGGTACTATATGCAGATGAGAGTGTCCAGTAACTGGACTCTTGAGGCAGTGGCTGTTCATTCTACTGATTAGGTTGATAAAAATTTAGCACAGCGTCACTTGAACACACCGTAAAGATTTTATTTGACACTTGCAAGGGGAATTTATAAACATGTATATCAGCAGTTACTGCTGCGGTCGGCGCCAATACACCTTTTCAATTACAACTCACCATTTAACGACGCTGCAAACACGACTGCTGTAAAGTGCCAAACATAAGTGTTAAGCATGAATTAGAAAGTTGTACTATTGTTGTAAAACTGAGTGTATGTCCTCCTTCCACAGAATACAAAATACAGAAATGCAGTTCTCAAATGATGTACTCGCTTGAAACTGAAATTTTTAAATATATTTAATTTAAATTTTCAGGCTGTCAGTCCTGTTCTAGTTAACTGTATTCTGCACTAATATTAGGGCTTCCACTGAACAAAGTGAATAGAGGATGTTATGGAGATGGGGAAGGTTGAGTAAACATACTTTTCCTATTCGAGCCAATGGCAATGCCTCGGGCTGAAGTGCAATGGCAAACCAGCTTCCATCACTTCCTTTCTACTTCCCGCAGGTTGTCACATTTGTTTTATATTTCATACTTTCTAAAGTATACTTTTTATACTTTATACCTTGAGACAAACAACCCATTATTAAAACTGATACTATTTGAGAGTTGTTGATATGTTGTGCAAAATAAAGGCCAATGAGAAAAGTCTTGAAAGTCAGTTTTTGGAGCAAGGAGTTGTAAACGACTAAAGAAAGACTTCAGCCTCTCTAACAGGGCACACAGGGAGAGCAGTTAGCGAGCTGAATCAATATGAAAGCCTTATGCCTCGGGAGCAGAGGGAGGAGAGGAGTGCAGAGAGAGCTGCAGAAGGAGGGAGGAGGAGGAGGAGGTGCTGGTGATTCATCAGGAGCAGAGCCCTTTCCTGGGTTGGATGACTTTTAAGGACTTCCCTTTACGCTGCTCTTTGGGAAAGCACAGCAGCTGTCTGCACCATAACCTCGGATCCAGAGCAGTGTGTGTGTGTGTGTGTCTGTGTGTGAGCCCCGCTACAGTTGTCTCCACTCAGATGAAATCTGCTCACTTCAGCGTTTGTTACCGAAGCAGAAAAGTTCTATTGAGCATCTGAAAATGGTTGTTAAAGCGGGGTACCTTTAACTTTCCTTGCAATGTTTTATAATTACTTTGTGCCAAGTAAAAAGCCATTAGCTCTAACTTAACAATTCACTTCCCAGCAGTTGTTTCCCACCTATAATTTATTGGGTGTTGTTTCACATCAGCAGCTCCCCTGCTAATGAGCTGCTACTCTGATAGGCAGGAATCCTGGAGGCCCAGCTCCTTCCACTGGAGCCCACTGTCAGGCCCTTTCCCTAACCAAGACCCACTCCCTGATCCCTACTCCCTTGCCCTTTACTACAAGTATCACTCCATACAAAAGGATAAGGCTAGTGATATTCTAGAAAATACTAATAATGGATGTATCCTACTGACAAGGATTGTGTGTGTATCACAGCCTGATATCTCTTCTTCCTCTGTGCCATAAAAAACTATTAAAAACACATCAGTGAGCCACACCGTTCCACTGATGAACACACACGCTGTAGTTAACTTAACTGACAAAACAATCTCACCGCACGATCCATTTAGCTGTTTTGGAGCTTTCAATCAAGACAAGATCTTCATCAGCAGAGGAATTTCCATTGTTTCTCAACAACTTCTCGTCCATGTTGCCTATCTCAGTTTAGCGTGCTAGCATGTGTTTGCTAATTAGCACTAAACACAAAGTACAGCTGAGGCTGATTGTCAGTGTCATTAGTTTTTTGGTATTTGGTCATAAACCAAAGTATTGGACAAACTGACATTTTGACCTTATTATGGCAAGATCTCATGGCAATCTATTGTTGAGGCATTTTACTCAAAACTACAACTGTCAACCTCATGGTGGCGCTAGAAGAAAAGTCAGGGGTCTGCACAAAATTTCATGGCAAGCCATCAAAAAAAAGATATTTCAGTCTGGTCAAAAGTGGGGGACCAACCAACCGACAGACCTACAGACCAACATTGCCATCCCTAGAGCCAAGCTGCAAAAAAGGCTAAATACAAAACATTACAGCCGTTTTAGTGTCACTTTTAGCATCACAAGGTCACACAGCACTGTATTTAAAGGAATTGTTGTGCTCTCTGACCTCTGGGGGAGCGTCACTTCTTCAGGCCAGGGATTTGTGGTTGTTCCAAGGTCAAGCCTGACAACTAAAGGTTATCTTGCATTTGTTGTTGTTGCCCCTCAACTCTGGAACAGCCTCCATCTCAGGCTTTATTCCTGAGCTCCAAGCTTACTGGTTTGGGATTGTCTTTAAAGGGGAATTCCACCAATTTTACACATCAAAGTCTTTTACAGCTCTTGTGGAGTACAACTGCATATGTTTAAAAAGTTATAACGTCTTTAGTGTCTCCAGAGGGAGCTGTGTGAAGTCTGATAAATGTCCTCAAGTGATGTCACTTGAAATCTGGTGGTGTGGAGTTACTTACCAGACCTCTCTAGCCTGCTCCTCATCTCTGCTTGAGGCTAGATGCGCCAGGCTACTAGCATAGCACACCAGAATCTCTGACTGAAATGTTGGCAGTTGAATTGCAGTGTGGGTAATGTAGGCACCAGGTTTTGAGAAAGAAGAATGTGTGGAATAAAAAAGATCAAATCTCTGGTTCTGCTGCATCAATTTTCGTTCCTTTTTTTAAACGGTTTTAAGTGTCAATAGACCACTGTCCAAAGCAAGGAACTACCACCAGCAGCCTGGCTACTGCCCAAAGCAAGGAACAACCGAAAGAGTCCCAATTTGAACTAGAGGGTTTAGTTACTTACCGATCTGAATGTCGGTTTGGAACCCTCTCAAGTTCCGGAACTCTCTCCATCGAGTGAATGCCCGTCCGAGGTTCACTCTTGTTTTATCTCGTTTTTTTTTTGCTCTCCATCTTCACCTTCTTTGTCTCCTCCGTCAACAGTGCTCTTTTTCTTTTGCTGGGTAGAGTTTCCACAGTTACTCTGGTTGTTCCACCGTCCACCATTTCCACTATTTGGGGATAGCTACCAATAGCTACTGGGGAAGAAGAACGTTAAGAACTTTATTGAAACAATTATACAACAAGTTTACAACACCTTGTGTAAAACCGCTATCCTCGTTCTCTTTATACATCCATGGCTATCCTCTTCCTGTTTTGGTTCCAATGGTTGATGCACATCCTTTGTGCTGTAAATTGAGCCTTCATTTTCCCAGGAGATCGTACCCGATGGCAGACAGAATTGCACAGTGAAGTTTATAGGGACCCAGTCTAAACGCTGATGGTGTCATTATTCTATAGCCATTACATTGGGCAATCAACATTTGCTTCATGATATGTTAAAGCAAAAACTTGTCTATTGACACTTATACTACAGTGTACTATACTACACATGAATGTATAAATGGAGGCAGAGTGGTTAGGGAGTCTCAGTGTATCCCAAGGCTATAATGTGCACCATGGCACCACAAGTTTGTGACCCCTTTATCTGTAATGAAAGCAGAACTGTCTCTGTTTTACTCTCTCTCCTTCTTATATTCACTTTCCCCTTCCTTTCCTCGCTTCTTTCAAGTTACTTTTAGAACACTAGTACTAGTGAGGGAGAAGAGAGAGCGAGCAAAGACAAATGGAACGCACCCCAGCAGCTTTTTAACAAGCCCTCTTTGACTTGCCCTGGACACCCCTCCTCGAGGGATCCCTGCTGCCATCTTAAGTGTCGTTCCATTACTCTGAAAACTCCAGTGAATTTTTATGAGATCAAGCCTTCAAGGGCAGCGGGAGTGAGCCACAAGGCTTTGTGATTTGCTCTGCACAATGCACCATGGGAGATCAAGTGATAAGTAGACATAAGTAAACAAACTTCAAGGTTTCAGAATTGAGCAAATAACTAATCTGAAAAATTGTACTCCTCTTTATGGGTAAGTCTTATTATTATTCATTAATTCTTAATGCATACCTAAATGTAAGTGCATTCCATTTTAAATCCCCTGCTCCCATCTGATCCAGCCCCACCTGCTCTGCAAGTGGCATCACGCATGACATGTGCTGCTACTATAACCAAGTGCTGGGGGGACAGGGAGGACATGGTAAACAACTAAATGCAGCGTATGCAGTGGTGTCAGTAAACTGAATGTCTTTTTTTCTTGTGAGTCTAGGGGGGAAGATGTCCAGCTTTCAGAATGCGGACTCCTTTTCATCTGTTGCAGGCCCATGTCAAGATTCAGGTTGATACAACATGTGTTTTTTTAATGGAGGCACTGCAGCATTGAATTGTAGCATGAGGATTATTCAAGACTAGGTTGCAGAAAAAAGAATGTGGAAAAAAGGATGTATGTGAATCCACTACAGCCGGTGTCAGTGTTGACACAAATGCTTATATGGCCATTCACCATCCCAACCCTCTTTAATGGCAAGCTACTTCCATCATTGAACAAAAATCGACCTTTTTTTCCTGGCTGACATTTTGATTTGTCATAACAGGAAAAGCACAGGTGGAATTAATAACATAAATGGTGGCTGTGTTCTGACTCACAGACGTGGCTTACTGGGACACTTCAATGGACCACAGCCATTATTAATGTCTTGACTTACACCTGTGCTTTCCTACTATTACAAGTCAAAATGTCTGGCAGGTAAAGGGTCTGTTGTTAATGCACATAGCCAGATGAACCTGTTTGGGGGCCTCAGGGCAAAAATTAGGTGTTGGGCCCTTGTTGGCCCCTAGCCCACACATCTCCCGTTCTCTGAACATCATTTACACTATGTCTAGTCGCCTCAGAGTTCCCATCAAGTACAGACTACACAGCAGACTATAGGTAACAGCTTAATTATATGCCTAGAGACCAAAGACCTGTTCTGCCCTCATTTACAGACAATAGACAAATATCATCACAGGGTTCTTGCTGCTCCATGCACAGTTTCTATCTGAAATTGGGGCAGAAAACACAAGCAAAGTACAGACAGGCTACAGTACACGTCGTACACAAAAACAGAAGCTTCTGGGAGGCCTTAAAAAACGATGGACACTAGTAATTGGTGAATTGTAATTGGTAATTGGTAAAGAAGGTGCTTGTTGCTTGTGTTTTCTTAAAATAATAGTTAGACATTTTGGTCAATATGCTTGTGGAGAGATGAAAAGGTTGATGCCACTCTCATATGTCCATTACGTTTGAAAGTAGAGCAAGGAGATGATTAGCTTAGCATAACGACAGGAAGCAGGGCTTAACAGTTAGCCATGTTTCGTTCAAGGAAAAAGAAAATTGCCTACCAGCACTTCTAAAACTTGCTTAACACGCTGTATCTTGTTGTTTAAGATGTACACAAAATGAAATGTAAAAACAACTTATGCTAGCAGGTGCATTTAGAGATGCCCACACAGTCCCTGCGCCAAAGACCTACTGCTTTACATTTGTTGTGCGATTAAAAGGGGCCCAAAGTGATATGTCATACATAATAATTAGTATTTATGGTCACAAAATTCCAAAATCTTTAGTCTCAAAGACCATGTCTCTCAGCGGTTTTTATCCAGATTCAAATGCATGTGTCAGAGCTAACACAAAGCTGTGTTATTAGGTGATGTTGTCATTTGGGTGTGGGCAAGGAACAACAGCCAAACCAAACCCATCTGTGCAATACATTTCAAATTCATGAAATTGTAGGTGATTCCTACGTTAATCCTATGTTAATCTACCAAGGTAGCAAATTGTGTGGACGCCTCCTTTGATGTTGGTCATACATTGGATTACTGTCTATTTGAGCCGTCTTCAAAAAGCCCAGCAGCTCTTCAGTCTCTGATATTCAAATTCTCCCTCTTTACACCCACAAGTACACCTGGTAGATCACAAGTTAAGTCTATTCATGTATCAGAAATCTAATTACATGCAGAACAAATGTGGGAAAAGAGTCACTGTTATGCACACTGTAAAAAAAACTCTGTTACAAGTAAAAGTCCTGCATTGAAAATGTTACTAAAAGTACTAAAAGTATTCAAGTATAATCAAGTTAAAGTATTAAAAGTAAAAGTACTAAAAGCAGAAAAATGTCCCCTGTGCCTGTTCTACTATTATATCTGATATCATTAGAGGATTA
Source organism: Macquaria ambigua (assembly GCA_008360985.2). Taxonomy (NCBI): domain Eukaryota; kingdom Metazoa; phylum Chordata; class Actinopteri; order Centrarchiformes; family Percichthyidae; genus Macquaria; species Macquaria ambigua. Next base: position 65,712 of record VMKM01002117.1, on the reverse strand, counting down.
TTCCTCATGCACTCATGTAAAAGCAGGATTTTACTGTTGGAGTAGGTTGAGGTGGAGCTCATTTTCAACTAGTTTGAATTGGACTGCAGCTAATGATTCTTTTCATTCTGGATTAATTTGCTGATTCTTTTCTCCATTAATCCATTGATTGATTGGTTTGGAAAACTTGTCACAATGAGCCAGAGCCCAAAGTGACACCTTCACAATGCTTGTTGTGTCCAACCAACAGTACAAACCTCAACATTATTAACAACATTACAATTATTAACATCAAAGGAAAAGCAGACAATCTTCACATCTGAGAAGCTGCAACCAGGAAATGATTCTACATGAAAAATGACTAGTTGCCAATTCATTTTCTGTCAGTTGACTAATCGTTTCAGCTGTACTTGTATAAACTGTTGGGTAGTTTCATTTATAACAAAACATCAGATTGTATAAGTGTTTACCACTGCCCACACACACACAGTTAGTCACTGCCACATGTATTTTGTGCGGCTTTGTGTGCTTGCAGTGGTAATACAGCAGGTTGCATTGTGGGTACATGCCCTCCACCCATGTCATTTCCACAGCAAGCAAATTATTCTAATACGGGAGCGTGAAATTATCTCTTTAGGGAGAGACTGCATGTACTCAATCAACCTTGCTAAGACAGCAGAGAGGCTGGCTGACCCTGTGTGTGTGTGTGTGTGTGTGTGTGTGTGTGTGTGTGTGTGTGTTTGTCCATACATCCCTCAGGTTTTCAGTTCTAGCCTCCTCATCCATCCACACCAACCATCAAACAAAATACACATCAAGCTGAGATGCTGCTCTTGTCTAAGAGGGATGTTTTTTGGAAGGCTTCAGCAGTTAAAGGGATGATTGTGAGACTCACAAGAGACAGATTTTTAAAAAAAACTAAAAAAAAGCAACTCAAAATCAATATAGCCGAGGCCAAGATATCCTGACTTTCAGTCACTAATATGGGCCAAACTCCAATAAACTAGATCCTACACTTTTCCTTAACGCAGCTGGATAGCTGCTTGCTCTACAAAGCCCCTCCAGAGCTACAGACGACATCATGCCACTGTTTTCACAGGCTGAGTGGTACCAACAAGGACGTGTAAGCTAAATTTAAAGAGAAAAATTGTCCCTTTGCCATCAAGCTTGCATATTGTTATCACTTTTTAAAGTGAAATGTTAAAGTAAAAATTTGAATAAAAGGATATTTAAGCTCTATTTAGACAGTATGCTAATGAGTATGGGCAGATCACACTCCTCCCATTCTGTCGCCTTGACTTTCCCATAAATTGTTGGCGATTTGTGATTTTTGGCTTTGCAAATAAACTTTTTTCTGTCCTTCATTTCTCCTGACACCCAAAGATCAACCATTACTACCATGACAGGATACTGCACTGCCCCAAGGTTTTCTGCATTAGTTAGTTTGTGGTAATTTGATTAAAAACAACTTTGTTTAGGAATATATACCATATGAGTATAATATAAAAAAGGTCTACTATAGACTGCAGGACCCACCTGCATAACTGTGTCACAGGATCAGATAATAATGCACGATTTGTCTTAGTTGATATTACAGTGGTTACAAATTCATAAATTAATTTAAAATGTATTAATTTTTGGCAACCATCTGACACACAGTGAACCTGGGGCCTTTGAGGCAACTAGGGGTCTGGGGCCCCAGGACAGCACCCTGCTTTGCTTGGTTGGTAGTCCAGTCTTGTTAATCAAACCCATACAATGTGTATAGGAATGGGCAATAATTCAATATTATGGTGTAACATCTTCCAGTGGAATCATAATGTGATGAAATGATCACATCTTTTTGGACATCGTGCAAAACGCTAATTCCAAGCAATGATTTGTAATAAACTGTATTTGTAAAATAATTGCATAGTTTATTGTAATCAAAAACTAACAAAATACATTATTTAAGTTTTTGTGTTTCATGTGTGAAGATACAATAACAGCAAAGCACAGGTTATAGCAATGAATATTCATTTGATGATCATTTTACTTACTTTTGCCATATTGTGGTGTATATGTGACGGATGGAATAATGTGTGTTAACCAGCAAGTCTGTGGTCATATCAGGTAGTAAGAGAAGGAGTAGTTACCAGAGGGCTCCAGCAGGGGGAGTATAGAGCTGCTGAGCTACGTTAAGGGACACCCCGCTTCCTCCTTTCAGTCATTGCAAGCATGATCTGAGGAAAGTTTGTGTCCGTGCATCTTTCATCTAACTACTCCCTTTTCAGGTATGAGCCCCCTCATAATAATGGTTTATGTTTACCAGTGTTGTAGATGAATGTGTATATGTGCTAAGGAAATGATTTATAATACACTATGTTCATGTATTGTTAAGTACCGACGTTAATTACCAGACAACGATTAAGCTAGCCACATTAGCCTCATGCCATGCTAACCGCTCCGTTGTTGTCAGGGTAGTTGTACTGTCAGAGTAAAATACAATAGTAGTATCTAGTTGCTGTTGAAATGTGTAGCTGTTAAGTTATGCCATGTTTGTATTTATCGCTGTTACTGTACTGAAATAAGGTTTGACAAATAATGTATATGTTAAGTGTTTCCAATAACAACTAGTTACTAAGAGTCTATGAGTTTCACTAGAGTAACGGGACATTTAAAGAGAGGCTGAGAGTAACTATGCAAAATTTGTACGGGTTCAATGACAAAAACTAAAATGTTGGACTGTTATCTTAAAATGCATTTCCGTAGAAATATTTCTGTACAGTTTATGATATTTGGCTATGTACAGTACACAGGGTTATTTTGATATGTCAGTCATTACACACATGATCTGAGGAAAGTTTGTGTCTGTGCATCTTTCATCTAACTACTCCCTTTTCAGGGCTTTTACATATATACATATCTAAAAAATACTCTTATTGAAACCAATTTTACGTGAAGATCAGTTTACTGTCATGAGGAGTACTTCAACAAGTCTGAGAAAAGAACTCTGATGATGTCACAGTGATGCCATCAGGGTTATCAGAACCATGCAGCATAGCTAAGTTACAGCTAGCTGGCTAACCTTAGCTTGCTTGCTTGCTTGCTAACATTATCGCTAGCAAAACACTATCTGAGTGGATATGTTAGTTGGCTAGCTTGTCAAATTACTTCACCAGCTAACGTGATCCATGATACTAACTTATGTATGATGACAAACTGTTGATTTTAGCCAACAATAAATGATGTAATGGTACAAAGCAAAGGTGTAGAACTAACGACTGCTTTCTACTAGCCAAGAGTGACGCAAGGGAGGGGCGGCCATCCAGCTAACTGTAACCTAAGCTAAGCTAAGGTTACCCAGCTAGCTGTAACTTAGCTACGTGGCATGGATCTGGCGTTGGTTGCTTTGTAACATTAGCTGATAAAGTCTCATGTCTCATGTATGTCACGTCCAATCACTGTTTTGGCCGATGCCCAGGATGCTCGCTTGCACCTACGGAGCGCAAGCAACAGGGCACTCACTGCAGTTCACTTAACAGCCACTAGTGTCATTAATAACAAAGACTTTCTGAAAACTCCACATAGAACCTATAAAGCTGGGGTAGGCAAAATCTGTGCAACCTATGCAAAACCTTCCGCTTCTCTCTCTGCTGCCTCGTATCGTTAAGCCCCTCCCACTAAATCCACAACTTCAACCGGCAGCAGAAGTAATCAGTTACCCTGCGAAACCTTATCCCTTGTAGTGCTCGCTCTCTACAACCTGAGCCTCACCGAGACTGCGGCCCCTCCCACCACAACTTGTCTTCTCAAAGACGCCCCTCCAGCGCTTTGCGGCTGCAGAGCAGAGCGCCCCAGGCTTCAGAGGCAGCTGCAATGCCGTCTAAAAGCAGGATAAGAGGCTAGTACACCACACGCAGATATGCCACCGTCAAAAGTTATTCACCACTGTTTGTCATCATGCCTCTTTGCCACTCGTCGATATGAGCACCATGGCATTGAACATAATGAGCCTGAAGCTCCGTGTGGAGCTGGGACATGTTGTTTTGTACTATACACTGCTGTAGGCAAAGGAGGTGTTGGACATTTATTACAGGTTGCAGGATTTTCCGCCATTGAATAAGGCTTTCACCGTCTGAAGGGATGTGTGTGTGCGTCTGCTAGAACAGCCAACAGGAACGCGCCCTCTCTCTGAAATAACCTGTGATTGGCCACAGTCTCCAGTCACGGGCTAGATTTTCTAAAGCCTGAAAGCAGAGCCAAGAGGAGGGGCAGAAGTAGAGGTTTTCTCTCAGATCACTTGAATTACAATATGAAATATGGAAATTTGGGAATGAGGCTGCCAGTGGTTGTTAGAAGAAAAAGACTTGATTTGTGTGGAATCTCCGCAAAATTTCCCATAAGAATCCATTCAGGTTAAGAGCTCCTAACACACATCTACTGATCAATCGGGCTATAATGTAAAAGCCAAACTGTGTGTCTTCATCAAAGCTTTAATCAAATCACATAAGCAACTCCATGCATAGAGACACGTGAGTTAATAGCCACAGAGTAACATTTGACCCAAGTATGAACATGTGTCTACAACACGTGTCATACATTGAAGACATATGACATACACCCTTAAGCATGCATATACATCAGAAACAATGTGTCCGTCTCTGGCTGAACAATTAATGTCAAGGTGCCTTTGAATGAGGCTTCCATCTGCTCCAGCAGGACGGCACATGTCTGTTTCATCTCCACACAGATAGAGAGGATCTGTTTCCACAGCAAGAAAGGTTGGTACTGCTGTCACAGAAACTGTCACAGAAACTTAAATGAAACTGTATTATGCTTACACTAAGTGAAATACTCAAACCCAAAATTACATGTTTTAATGACTGCACCATTAAAGCAAATGGAAATATTCTGTATGTCCGGGCATCCATTTTGCCATAATTCAGCCTGATATATTTGCAGGATCATATCTAAACCATTTTGGCCAGAAACAAAAGTTTGAACAGAGCAAGCAAGTAAGTAAGGCAGTTTGTCTATGTTAAACAGCACTTGTCCTACCCTGCACAAGCATCTCCTACAGCCACATTCATCTCAACAGTCCTCTGCTGTCATTCTCAAAGTGCAACTTCACAGGTCGGTCGGCCAGTGTAGTGTAGTGCCTACATCAGTTTGTCTAAAGAGAAACTGGATGCCACTTTGAGTATACATGTTGACCTTTTCATACAGGCAAGTGTCCATGTCATACCTTATCCTAGTTTCAGGACATCAGTTACTTTCATTCTAATTTCAGGGAGTAGATCATCATTTATGACTTTATCTTTTGGTAAAATCATAAATCATTTTTAGAACTGCTAAAGATGGGAGAAATTGACAAAAGAGGGGAGATCTCCTGCCTCAAGTTCACAGCATAAATTTGCATAAGGCCCTTGGGTATTCCGTTGAGGCACCCATGGACGGCTCCAAATTCTCGACCCTCTCGTTTTTTTTAATGTTTTTATGTTTCATCAACACTAGAAATGCAACTGTAGCAAGTAACTCACTATCACTATCCTCATTAATATTTTAAGACGCTACAATTATATCCAGCAACAAAAAAACCCTGAAAAGCCGACAGTTGGAACGGAAGTACAGAGAGTCGTTGCTATGGAAACGATACACTGTCTCATCTAGCCACATTGGTGTAAAGTGTCAGGTTTCAGAACCTTGCAGACCGGCACATTGCAAGTAGCTGCACGTTTCAACTGGTCTCATCGCAAATCTTTGGTCTGAACTGGCCTTAACTTACTGACTACTACATGACAGGAGTTGAGGGCATACCTATGCACATGGTATTCATATCCCGAGTATGAGTCTTGTCCCGGTGTGGATAATATTAGGATGTTTGCATGGTAACTTGGGTATTCTTATGATTTGTACACAGCAGTGTGAGCAAATGAACCACAGGGTCCAAAATAAACAGCAGCCAGCAGGTTAATGCTGTGACAGTGAGTTTCAGCTCCTTGCAGAGTGTCCCACCCTGATGTTGAGAGAAGTCTGCAGCATCAGGTGTGTAGCTGAGTGGGCTTTTTTAAACAATGAAATGCGCACATTGGATGACAACGTGACAGACTTTTGAAAGTGAATGCCTCAAATTATTTGCAAAACATTCTTCCTCCTCTTTGGCGCCCCTCCAGCTGGTGGCGCCCTAGGGGACCGCATAGCTCGTTTGTGCCTAACAACCACCCAGGATGCAAACAGATGCAAATTTGCTCAAGACAGTGTTATTTGAGATGAAGATGCATCCATGCAAGTTTAAAATGTTTCAACCTGAGCAAAAAATGGCTTATTCCAGGGCTGTACAGAGTTAACAGGAAAAAAGAGAGGGAAAATAACAGAACAGAACTCCTCGTGAGTTCTGAGATCAGTCAGAGTCACAAAGATACACACACAACTATGGCCCGTGTGTATGTTGCTAGCTAGCTACAGCTGGTTGGTTGTGTGAAATAAGGCTTAACTTTGCCGCCAGTACCTACTATGCTGCATGAATGCTAAGTATATTATTAGTGTGCAGTATTTAGCCGATGCAGTTTGATGCATGTTGTCAAACGAGGATTGTTCAAACTCACAGAATTGTATTTTTTATATTCAAGACCCCCAAATTTCTGAAGATATCAAATATGCAAAAATGCAGGCCCATTTGCAGGCGAACGAGGCGGTCACCTACAGTTCAACCCGCTGGGGAGGGCACCACAGAGGAAGGAGAAAAATGTATTTGATTTAGATGATGCTGACAGACTATACAGCATGATGCTGACGACACAGGCCAGAAGGTTACATGTAGCTGAATGAAGTTAGATTAAAAAAAAAGATAAGATTACTATAATTGTTATAAAATATTATAATGAAAAGATCAATCCCCTCAGGGTGCCAGTGGATATCTGGTTTAGGGCACCAAAATGTCCAGAAACTGCCCTGTTTGCATCCATTTGCGTCTTATAGTTGACTTTGCATGCAATTGCAGCGCCTCTAAAATGTGCTACCCAGTCAGCCTGAACACACCTGAAGACATGCACTCCATGCTTAAAAATGTAGATATTTGTGAGATACTTGTACATGAACATATCCTCCTTTAAACCTGTAATAACTATTTTTTGTCAACACTGAAATGTCATCACCTTTTCAGTTGCTTACTTACACATCTAGCAGTTATAGAGCAACATGATCATTCATCTGGAGTCATGTTTCTGACCACCTGGCAAATCTAAGTCCAATATCTCTCTGTTAGCTCTGTTTTTGTTCTGTAAAGGTGAGGGGAGCCGCAGAGTCAGGTGATAATTCTCTGTAAGTTCATCACTTCAAGCGCCCCCTTTCACATTTTCACATTTGATACATTATTATAATAAAAATATGAATTATAGCCACTTTCAACCCCTGTGTGTAGGTTGAATTATATAAAACAGCCCTATTTTTATGCTGTGCCCTTGTTAAAGCTGCAGTATATACACACTGACAGTCACTGACAGATACAGATGTGTGAAAGCATATTTAGCCAGTAAACCCTCTTCTAGTTTGCATTCCCTTGCTAAATAGTGCTTAGATTATAAACCAAAACATCATTAATTGCCTCATTGTCAGTTAGTGGATCACCTTCTGTGGTCCTACACAATCAAACCCCTTATTTCTCAGCTGTCCTCCTGATTATGTGTTCTTTCCTGCATGAAGCATGGACTTCTATATTCATGTCCACTTGTAATAATACACAATACACAAATGAGGGTGGTGATGGTGGAAGTAAAGAGCGCGCACTACCAGGAACCAGCAGGAGGATGACTATGCTGCATGATTTAATGGATTACCATATGTGGTCCACCATTGAAAAGTCATTCGCTACTTTTGCTAAAGCCTGATTGAAGTTAATAACAGCAGATTAAAGCAGTTTGACTGAAGCATTTACATGGCTGGAAGTAACCTAATTTCCTCAATTGGCCTCTGAGTTTGGAGGATTTGTGTGAGAGCGTTCAGGCTCATGTCTTTGAGGATGTATGCTAGCCTACAGGAAACACCTGTAACATATTAATGGTTATTCAAATTAGGATTTAAAGCAATGTGATACAGCCTGCAGTCACCTTAATATGACACAAAACACTTGTTACAGAACATCTCAGTAAAAGCAAGAGTTTTTTCTTGGTGTTAGCTAAAAGGAGACGGCACTTATGTGTTGATGCATTTTTACCACACAAAGGTTACATATAAAGACTGTTGGTTCAGGTAAAGCCACTGTACACTACCTATCCGACACCAAACGACAGACAGACACAATTAGTAACTAGCTGGTGAACATAGTGGAGCATTTAGCGGCTACAGAGACAGGTATTTTTCTATGTGTTGGTGAAGAACAAAACAGATCTAAGAGGAGAGTGCCAGCCGGACATAAACACAACTCCAAATGAATGCTAATGTTGCTACGTGACTGCTGGACGCATAAAAAAGCAACTGTTTGCTAACAAGTTCACTATATCACCTTTATCAGGCTATAATCATAATCATGTCACAAGTATGAGAATATCACTGTTTACTATGTGCTCAGTTTAACTAATGTACTCTTGGTACTGATGATATGTTCTGACCTTTTTAAGCAAATAAGGGTCACAAATTAGCCTTGGCTAGAAATCCTATATGCACCACATCTGTATCATGTTATTGTAACCTGTTACAATGTTTTTGCATTGTCCCTGACAAATAAACTAATAAATAAAATAAAAAAAGTTGTGTTTACAGTTTGTTGTGCCAAAAAAAATCACTTATTGCAGGTTTAAATCTAAGTGCTGTTTAAGTGGTCATTACCACTTGGTCACCAGGTGCGTAATCCCCAAATCCATCTTGTCATCAAGGGCATGTTTAAACCCCTCTGGTCATTCAATGTATGCCTCTTAAAGCTATAACTTTCCACAGTGGTTTCTTAGTGCATGTAAACGGAAGAGGATTAGGGCCACGTGAATTTTCTTTTAAATTCTGACTTTATTCTCAGAATTCTGAGAATAAATGTCAGTTAAAAATTCACGTGGCCCTAATCCTCTTCTATACATGTACATGTAAAGGTTCCCTGTGAAGTATTTGACATGTGGTTACGCTATAGAGCACTTTTTTAATGAGTGGGTCCCCATTTTGTTTGTCTGCGCATGCAGGTGACGTGATACACATTGCTGCCAATGGTTTCCCATTATTCTGCTGATCTACAGTAAACGCAGCAATGCGCTAGCAAAGGCAGTGAAGAAGAACAGGGCTAGCAGGTAAACATGGATGTAAATGATGTAGGTTTCAAACTCAACAGGGCACCTTCAACTTTGTGTGTGCTTCTATGGAATGAGATGGAAAATGTGTATTGCTGCCAAATGTTAAGTGTCTGAAAAGATATACCAAACATTACACCAGTAAAGGACCGTGAAAAGATTGGACATCAGCCTTTCATCCGCACTACATAGGGGTATCCACCTTCCAGCTTTTCAAAAATGCTCTCCAGAGAGGCCAAATTCAGAAAACGTTGAGTCACATGTTGTAGTGTGAATGGTGAAAACAGAACTTGAAAAGGCTGACATAAACATGTAAATATTTAGAAGTCTCTATGTAATAGAGAGAAGTGTATTCACCCTCACAATAAGAGGCTGGTGGACTGATTTTCATTTGCTTTTACCCTGGAAGGTTTAAAAGGGTAGCAGTTGTTCATATTGACTGTAATGGCATTTACTGTTTTAACTGAGTGAAGACAATTTAAACAGTTAACCTTGGACAGAAAACTCTGCCCCTCTTCACTCTCATCTGACACAGTGGATGTCATCATTTCACTGAGGAGAACAGGTTACATCATGAGTGGGCTCTAAAGGTGCACTAACATTCAAGCTGGACAGACACACTTCATTAAAACACTTAAAAGATCAACTGTGAGCGAGAAACTACATGAAAATCCATGAGAATTCAGAAGCAGATTGTTCATTAAATCAGCCACAGCGTGTGGAAAGCTTCTGAGAGGAGGCAGCTGATAGAAGAACCGAATCAAAGAGAATGCATTTGTGATCCGAGATAAAATCCTCCTTATTAACAACTGAGTGACAAGCTCAGGGTAAACACAAGATCAAGGAAATACTCAAAGGCAGCTCTTAAGGGGTCGTTAATATGAATATAAAAATTTCACCATACGTAGTAACTCATGTTTGACAAGAACATAAGGAATTAAATAAGAAAATTCAGAAAACTGTCAACAGATGTGTTGGGGGAGGGGAGGCGCACAAAACAAATCCAGTGAGTTGGATTCAGAACTCACATCACCTCAGAACTTGTGAGAACATGAGAAATGTGGATACATGTGTTAAACTGTAAATTCTCATATAAAAGCTGGTATTCAAATATTGGCAGAGTCTCAAATATTAGCCAGGTGCGTGGCCAGCACAAACAAATACAGACTGGTCACAAACGCCGGGTAAAATAAAATTGAGGGGATGCAATTACCTGTAGCCTACTACAACAGCTCACAGTACTAATTCCATCAATACAATAACAGACTCATGTTATAGTCACCACTCTGCTTCTCTCAGTATCTGTCTTTTACAGAAATATCTGTAATTAATTCCATTTTTTTCCCCAATCGATGTTAAGCTGCCGTCAATGAAACTCAACACTTCCTGTAGATTTTCCACATTAAAAGTCTACCAATAACGAGAAGACTTTTAATGTGGAAAATCTGTTGTGTCAGTGTTGAGTTGCATTTACAGTAGCTTAACACCAGCCATAAAAGAAAGACAGAAAAGTGAAAGGACTACAATGAATTGGTGAATGGAAACAGTATTTCTGTTAGAGAAGAGAAACTGACAGCAGTAGAGTGGTGAGAAGGACACGAATCTTGCTTTACTGAAGGAATTAGTCCTGTGGAAATGTACCTTATACTGAATTTATCAAGACAACAGGTACACATGGAGGACGTTTTGAGTTTGCATTTGAAGCAGGGGAAAGTTGTATTAAAAGCCTGTCTCTCCCAAATAAAGGCCTGATCCTCTCATAAAAGCATAAAAGTCAGGGTGGATGTTGGGGGTACAACGTGTGTGACCAGTGTGACCAGTGATACCAATGAAGAGCTGTGCCAAGCCATGCTGTGCGCAACTGTAATCAGATCTTATGCTGCACTCACAGCATGAATGGTTTTCCATACAATAGGACAGCATGGTACAAAGTGTTAACCCCAGGACACACCGCCTACCTGAGCAGTGCATGCATCTCGGAACCTCTTGCTTTTTATTCAGCGCCCATGTTGCGCTGCTCATCTAAAGATTCAAAGTTTTGCCTATTTTTTCCGCGTGACGCGTGCGGTTCTCAGCAAAAATACACAGTGAAAATGATCTGTTGATAGTCATACTGACATCAAACCAGCAACAGTACACTTTTCAGTTTCAGTTTCAATGTCTATATCTGTAGAATATGTCACAGACACAAAATAATATAAATATTATTTTTTTAACTCCTCAGTCACAATTGAGCACATGCCTCTTAACCCTTTTCTGTCTAAACTAAATATAAATTAAATTTATAATGAAATGAAATGAAACATTCTATTATTAATGGCCATTATAAAAGGCAGACTCAATGTAGAAAGATAGAGCTCTCTGCATGGACACCACACACGTGCGAGTCGCAGCAGTTCAGCGAGGCAGCTGTCACACACAGATAGAGGTAGGAGCTGTGGCCCAGGCATTAATTGTGATGACGTGTTGGAGGTGCGCCTGTCGTCTGCAGGTCTTTATTTAACAGCTGGTTGCCAGTGTTGCTCCTTTTGCCATTTCTTCCTTGCAATATTTAAAACTGCTCTGCCAACATTTATGTTATGTAGACCCATTTGTATTGAACAATAGCAGTCAGTCCTAAACTTGATTGGTGACAAATTGTTGGAGGACTCACAAGACAGATTGTAGAGAAAGGGTGGACAAAATCAATGCAGCAGATTCCAAGACATCTGACTTTTAGTCCTCAGTCTGAGTCAAGCGGTGGAATTTTCCCATAATGCAACTCTATAGCAATATTCTTCAGAACCCCCTGTTTGTAACAAGGCTTTCTGTTCATTTTTTTAGTAAAGATAACAATGATGACTTCATCTAGGTTATCTTCTCAGACTTGCCAAAGCTACTCTGGAGACACAGTACAATCTGTAAACTGTGAGGCTTCTGGCTAATAGATGAAAGAATGGACAAAACACCAAATCACAGAGATTCAGTTCCACGCAGCTCAGCACTAGGAAACATTTAAAAACAGTGCATTCTCTCTACTCACCTACACAGCCAAACGTGTGTTGAGCACAGACCTGGCTAACGTAGGAAGTAGGCCCCGCAACCAATCAAGATCACAATAGGTCAGCACTGTAATCCCCTGCTATGAGGCCACAGTTAAAAGACCATGAAAAAAGGACATTGAACACTGGAGACCACGGTTCATGTCCTGTCTCCTACCAAGTCAATGTTGGTTTATTTTAACCATTAGGACAATCTTTCCCTAACCCTAACAAACCAGTTTAAGTTGCCCGAACTTCAACACAAAATCCACTGGATAGATGACAGTTGTTGTCTCTTTGCCTCTCTCCTACATGACCTTATAGTATCTGTTAACTATCCAACACTGGAAACCATCTGTTTCCACTCAGGCAGATTTAAGCATCCTCCAGTTGGCCATTTTGGAGAGACCACACTGGTTAGAAATGGTGTAAGTGATAAGTGGTCACAGCACGTCCTTATTTTGACATTTTTCCTCCTAATAGGTGACACACAGGCGCTGCAGTGTGACTTCTTAATGACCTGAGGAGTTCTTGCAGAGGGAGATGCAGACAACATCACCCGTTACACGGAAGCGTGGAAAGGTTTATACGACATGACTAAGCAACACCAACTTTTCCATCCTCCCTCCCGTCGGCTCATGGTGGAATGCTCTTGCATTAGTTCCAGTGGGGGCTGGCACCTCATCAAGACTGCTGGACACACCGGCGCCAAATCAGTTTTAGGTTGTATAAGTCCTTTTTCTCAAGGGGCTCCAAATCCACTGAGTCATATTTGTTTGGATTGAAAGACTTGCTCGGGCGCCAGAGGGACGAACTTGAGACAGGGTAGATGCAATAAGTCTGTCAGAGCAGTACATTGGTATTATGGCTGTGGTGTCAACTAGGGTTAACTTTGACTTATTTGAGTTATGGCAGAGAATAGATCAGTTTTTTGAATTAATATCCTTGTTCTGGGCACAGATCAGGGAACCAAGGGATTATTGTTCTCCCACTCACCTAGAACACTGCTTTATCAAGGATCAAGCCACATTCTGAGAAACAGTGAAATCATTTAAAATTAGTTTCAGACAGGGATTAATAGGGAATATGGTCGAACTGAAGTGATGCCAATTTAGAGTAGATGAGTAGTTAGACTGCCTTGAATCATGGCCACCTTTCACGTGTGACCCTTATTTACAACTAAATGGAAATGACCAACTTTATAAAATACTTCATTAAAAACTCTCACTACTCTCCTTGACAACTAAGTAATTAAGCTCAGGATTCTGAAGAGACCTATTCACAGTCAAAGGAAGACACCTGGAACAGAGATCAAAGAATATATTGTTGGCAAATACAATAGCATTTTACACATGAGATTTTTAAGATGAAAAATGTAGATGAAATGTTAATGAACCCTGTAGGGAAATCAGGCTGCCATTGTTAAATTCATTGGTACAGGTTGCTAAGCAAAACCCAATATGGCAAAACTTCAGTGAGAGTTTTACAGCTGGCCAGGATCAAGCAATATGATGCCAGCAGCATCCAAAAATATATCCTTTTTTGTTTCGATACAGACATTAGATCCACACCAACAGACACTGGATCACATTTTCATATTTTCAATATGTCAGCATGCTTTTTATTATTCTTGTATAACCCATGAGAAATACATTTTCATTGCACAAAGATATTCACCATTTGAAACAAGTGATACTTGTACAGAAAGGTCAAGCATGTTCACTTCCAGCATACCGTCCATGGAATTACTGGCACACACTCCAGTCTGCTGAGCACCAGCTTCACCTGATCTATGAAATACTAACCAGAAAATAACATGCAGTTTATCAATGCAATCATCAAGTAATGAAATGCACCTGTCACATCATTATCAGCAATGGCCTTAGTATTATATATCATACAGTGTGCCAGTCTGAACAGAACGCCTAATAATCAGTCTTAGTAAGTCATAGATTGACACCCTTTTCACTGCAGATATTTCTACTTAATACACAGGAAATGATGGTTGCTGAAGGACTGAACTGAAGGATGCACAATATCGGGGCCTTGGAACATGTAAATCTAAATGCAGGACAGCAATTTTGTGTTATTTATTAGTTCCTGTCTGCCCTCAGTCTCTGCTCTTCTTTCAGCCTCTCCAAAGAGGAAAAGCTACACCAATGTTTCTCCATGGTTGTTTCTTTTTACGACTGTAATCCTTCCTCTGAACGCAGAGTTTCTTTTTTATCTGGAGCATCAGAAACTTTTCTTGGACGCTTCTCAGGTTTTTCCTCCATACTTCTACTACTCCGTCACTACGGTTGCTCCCCTCAGCTCTGGCAAACCAGAGCCATGTAGAGAGAACTATCTGACGTCTACGTGAACCATGTGACCATCAAGCATTTTGAACTTCTGTTGACGTGACTCTCTTTCTACATGGCTCTGGTTTTAATACCGGAATGTCGCCACACACACCAGATTTAAAAACTCTGGTATACTGCGAAGTACAGAGAGATTTACCTGGTGGTGATAGGCTTAATCAGCACTGTGTGAACTCGTCTGGCAATGGCTTGAATGTAATGGACGTTCATTTATATGTTGAAGTCCCGCACTCAAGTTTTAAAAACACTATGAACAATTCCCAGTTTCTCTATTCATGTTTGCAAATGATGTTGTTACCATCAATCTAGCCAGTAGGACACTAGCTAATATTTTCAAACACCATAACCATACGGGTGTAATGCACCGTTAGTCTGTGACTTCAGTAGATAGCTAGCAAGCTACATTCATTGCCAGTGTTTGGTTTTATTGTACTTATTGGTTAGAGGTAGACGACCCACTGCTCTCCATTGCTGCTGTGCCTAATACTGTATAGTACTGTGGCGAACACCGCTGCACATTCATGTGTTGAGGGAGGTGGAGGGGTGGAGACGTGGGGAGGAGGGAGGGGAGTGCTAGTCTGCAAGAACGAACAGGAAGTTAGCAAAATGCTGATATCGCTTATCGCCTTTAAGTATTCATCCTGCTGTGCTGTCTGCTCTTTCCCTTACTGAGGTGATCTACCCAAGGTACAAATAGTAGTATTACTGTTACAAATTGACAGATACATAGGAACTAAATGTTAGACACTGCTTCATTATCATAATATCTGGCAGTCCTTCATTCAGAATTACACAGGAAATACTTGTTAACTATACATTAATTAGCACTTAGCTCCTGTTTTGTTCCTTACCCATTCCTTAGCAGCCTGTGTACCTTATTCAAAAGTTGTACCTTTGCAACACATAAGCAGGTCAGCCTTTCATTTGCCAGAGCTGCCAGATGGTCAGCCTTTATCATCCAGGTGAGTCAGCACAGAGGTTGGACAACATCTACAGTCCTATAATAATACCTTTTGTACTGGAAACATGTCCTCATCCTTTGGAATATTCAACTGTCCTTTCAAAAGGCCTAATTCATACTAATTCACACAGAGCAGATGCTGTCATTAGAGCCCATGTGAATATTACAGGTCAGTGGATAGGTGAGCTACAGATTAATGGCTAGTTTTATCTCTTGAGTAGATTCATCTCATTTTTCAAATCACAGTCTAGTAAATATGGTGTAATACACAAAGCGAATAGTGCTGAGATGATAATAATGAAATGATTAAATAATGTTATATGACTGCCATTAGGTCCTTTTTAACCTCTATTTAGCCAGATTCATTTGATGATGAACAATGCTCCATACACACACACAGTTACACACATTCACACTCAGTCACACACAGTCTGATCTGTTGGCCACTCAACAGCTTCACTGGAGCAGTAAGAGAGTGTGTTGTTTAAGGGCACTTCAGCAATGAGATGCAGGAAAGACGAGCACTGCTTGTTCATTTTCCCCACCCAGACTTATCCTGAGACACAAATCTGTTCCTCTAACCTTCAGGTCACCACTCCTCATTTTCTTATTCAGAAGATATAAATGTCCAAAACAGTCATGTATTAGGAAAAATTATTGATCTGTGATAGAAAATAAAGACAATGTGGAGTGAATGGCCAGAAACGCTGTATTTGGATGATTTAAAATCACGTAGCACATGAAAGATTTTTAGATACATGTTGAGTCACTGCTGGGCTTTCATGAGTGTAGCATCTGTGTTGGCCTCCCACTGAAAGCTGGGCACAGACCTGACGACGAGCTGAAACCTTCAAAGACTGGACTCCACAGTGGCCGCAAAATCAGTTCTCAAGTTTAAGTAAAAGTATCAGTGCAACAATATAAACAAGTAAAAATCCTTCATTTTACTTTCTACTTAAGTAAAAGTACAGACATATTATCAGCATGATGTAAGTATCAAAGGTAAAAGTAGTCATTTTACTGTTGTAGCTGCTCGAGGTGGAGCTAGTTTTAACTACTTTATGTACAGTTAGCTAGTTTAGTCCAGTGTTTCCAATATTAAATATGAGGGGGCGTGAGATGATAATTGGGAAAGGAAAGAAGAAAATGCAAAATATTGGATAATTTGACCTTTGATAAATTGGACCTCAGACAGTTATTGAAATCATTTAGTCAGTTATTTAAAACCATGTGAGGAATTTAGAGGGGGAAACAGCTAACAGCTCACAGACATCTGCAACCTGGCAAGAGATGCCAGGTAGACTTTGTAAGGGGTCACAAGCAAAAATGCTGCACCACTGGTTTAATCTCTTACAGTGCATCATGTTTTAAATGTTTTTGTAATTTTTAGTATGTTTTTAGCCATGCCAGTGGCATGACATTACAGACATTTATGGTCCCCATAAGATGGAGCCACCTAACTTTGCTGATCCTCTGACTTTTCCTCTAACACCACCAGCAGGTTAACACTTTTGGTTCAGTCAAATGGCTCAACAACTATGGTATGGATTGCCATGAAATGTCGTGCGGATATCCATGGTGCCCAGAGGATGAACCCTGGTGACTTTGGAGCTTCCCAGACTGCAGCCCCACCAGCAGGTGGGGATGAAATATCTCTGCATCTACTGGATGGATTGGCACAAAATGTGTTCAGATATTCATGTTTCCCAGAGGATGACTCCTACTGACTGATCCCTCGACTTCCCATCTAGCACCACTAACAGGTCAGAATTTTAATTTGTCCAATACTTTGTTTGATGACCAAATACTTGCAAAACTATTGGCATTCCTGTCAGCCTCAGTTGTAGTTTGTATTTAGCGCAAATTAGGAAATGCTTTCACAATAACAAACTAAACTAAGAGGTCTTGTTTTAATGTAAAATCTTAATCTGAAAAGTAGTAATTTTAGCTCTCGAATAATCCTAGTAGAGTACAATATTCTAATCTGTAATGCTGTGGAGTAGAAGTACTAAGTAGCAAAGTAAATGTGTCCCCCTACAGTCACATTGCAGTCACGTGGGATGTTGTTTGTGGTCTACTTTAGTTTTTCATGTAGTCCTCTTCGTTAAACTCTATTTATGAACTCAACATTAACCTGATGTGACACATAACTATTTTTATCTATATGAACTCATTTGTATTCAGTTCTGCCATTTCCAACACGAACATCCTCCCACCACTATTTTGCGGTTTTACTTCATGCTGTCAGGTGTTATGATGGAAGGTTTAGGACTTGTCTTCTCTACACTGAGGTAGTGGAGGTTTTGCTGATGAGTTGTGGTGCAGGGGAGGGGAGGTGGAGACCTGCCAGTGAGATCAGATAAGAGAACTAACCTGTAGTCTATTTTTGCTGCCACGGTGTGAGGACAGTCATCACTACAATGAAAAACTGAACTCTAAAACTGTCAAAGACAAGAGTTGGCTACTCACAGGGTAGCAGAAGTGTAACAGCATGCCAAGGACTGTGGGCTGAGCCAGCCACGGGACCTGCCAGCCCACTGGTCCAACCAGTAACACTCTGAATCTCCTATCAGGGGCAGACTGTTCACTCACTGGACTCAGTTAATCCATCCTACCACATACTGGTGCAGCTTAGGTTTCAACATGAGGCTTCTACTTCTTATCAAATCAATGGCAAAAGATGTCACATTTAGTTTAACGTCTGCTCTTTTTATATTGAGCAGTGCTACCTTTAAGTAACCCAGAATTACAAATGTATCAAAGTTGTAGGTCATGGAAGGAAGCGGTGCAATACAGTCCACATACACACGCACACACACACAGCTGAAGGTAAACAAAACGTCAAGGAGACTGTCGCTGTAGATGCATCATGAGAGATAGGAACAGTTTGTTTATCTGCCAATCAAAGCGCTTTATCAGTCTGTGTTATCAAGATGGGTCTTTGGTCAAATGCTCATAGGTCTAGTTGTTAAAATGCAACACAACAACCAAGGTGCTGTAAAAAGTTCCTGAGACATGCAGGCAGACAAGCACACAAGCATCCTGGTGCTGAGGTCCTACTGGACTGCTTGTAATAATGTTATCTCGGTCTTAGTGGAATAAACAAACACAAGAGCAGATTTGGGCTGCTCTCTGTCTCTCCGGAGGAGCAAGTTGGCTAATTAAAACATCACCAGCATCACACGTGTTTATGTATGTATTTTTGTTCTCGTCAGGCCATCCAGAGCTTCTATTGAGGTTATAAAAAGGGAAGTCAGCCCTTCAGTTTGTGTCAGAAAATTAAGTAGAGGTGAACTGATGTGGCTAGTCACGAATCACAAAACACTTGGCAATAATGGCCATAATTCAAGCACATTTATGAAGTATACTACTAGAGCTGCTTCAATAATCAATATTTGTTTGAAGACGTCATCTTGGGATCTGAGAAATTGTGATGGGCATTTTTTTTTCAAAATGTTTTGCTGTTGATAACGAAGTTCCGGTGCTGTATGGACCTATTTGGGTTCTCAGGTACTCTTCACAATTTGTTCATTCCTGCTCTTTCTGCCAGACAGTTTTATGTTGTCCAAGGTAGTTCCAAGTCCTCCAGGGTCCGGTTTTGGCTCTCCCTCTGGGGCAATAATCAGTAATAATTTAATTTTTCCTCCAAAAGGCTCCATAAATGGTCTTGCTAAAAGTAAACCCTCAAGACTTATTCATGCTGCAGAGAGCAGCTTTTACTGAGGAATACAGAGAACTGTTGAACCCATATGATTGACTGGTTGGAATAGATTACAACATGTTTCATGCATGAGCTTACATAGCCTAGACCTGCAATTAAAGTGTTTTAGTTACCTTACTCTAACCATACTTTAACCACTTTAACTATTCCCAGAACAGCCTGTTCTTCTCCCTGTTTGAATCTTCTATCTTCTGAATCTGGTCCAGTCCAATTATTATCGCTCTAAATAGTAATTTATTGTATTACGTCCACTACCAGCAATGTTAGGAGCCGTGTCCTACACTAACCTAATTAAATAGCAACCAAACCAAATAGCCTTTACTGTGTGAACTGACATGTTGTAGTTTAATTACTGGCCTGGCTGTTTGTGGATGTAAGACTTGAGGATCCACAGCCTGAAGGGACAGCCACCGTCCCCCACCAATAAGTGACATCCAGCTGGGACAAGATTCCTCTCCATCAACAGCCTGAGGCCACTCTCCAGCAGGACGCAGGAATTATGAGTTCAGCCCAGCCACTTGGCGACAATGTCAAGAATATTGTCGCTACCATCAAAACCATCCAGAGTGCTGATGCTGTCTTTTTATTTTTAGTTGACATACACATCTCCACTGAAACTTCGCTTTCATGTGCTACTTTGAGAAGTCTGCTAACTGCAGAGAAAGCACAGAGGGTTCTGCACAACTTGTGTGAGCAACACAACATCCTACAGCCAGACAGCGATGTTAATGATGCTGTTGATGGCGACAATGCTGATGCTGCAGAGGCTGCACATGTAGATGGTATACAGTGGACTGTCATTCAGACCACTTCATTCACTTTGGAAAAAGTTCATAACACCTAAGTGAGAAGAGCTTTAGTTTGAATAGTGCAGTAGAGCAGAGTGAATACAGCAGTCATTTTGTCTCAGCTTGCATACATACAATGCAATCAGAAACACAAGCAGTTATAATGGAAGTCTTTTTATTCTAAACGCTGCTTTCTTTCAATGTATTCAGTGTCACAGAGCCTCTTCCTGTATTTCCAAAGAGCCTGTGGTGTTTTTCTGTTGGACTAATTCAAATTTCCAATTTCCTTTACAATCTGAGATGCTGATGGAGCAGGACTGGCAGGAGCAGGGCCCTGAGTGAGGACTGGGAGGAGGAGACGGAGGGGCAGGAGGAAGGGCACCAGCAGCAAAGGGAGCAGGCGCGTTGCCGTAAGCAGCAATTGAACTGCTGGCCTTTAAAAAGAGTTAGAGTTTTCAGCACGTACAGTATCCTGCGTAGCCGACATACAGCATGCTACCTTTGTTTGTGTCAATTTTGATAAGTGGTGAAGTCAATTATCAAGTAACAATGCTGAACAATCTCAGGCCTCTGCCACTATTTTATGACATTTTATGGAATAAATGAATTACCAATTGATCACAGAAAGAATTGACAGATAAATGGATAATGAAAATAATCGACAGCTTCAGCCCTAAATTCCACCTTCTCTAAATGAATACACAGCCATAGCCATTGCTGTGAATTGTTGTGAGGGAGTTTTTATGGGATACCAGCATCTCTCAAAAAATGTCTAATGGCATAAGTTTTAGTTGGTAGAAAAAAACAACCCCACTACAGTGTTTGATGCCAACACTTGAGAGCACCAAAGTCATTAACCTTCTAATTCTTAACATGGGGGCTTTATCCAAACTTGAAGAATAAAGTCAGTTTACTACAAGGACACAAGATGTCAGTTCATCCAGATCATCTAAACCACTTTATTTGAAGGTCAAACTGAAAGTGAGTGCACCTAAAATGTCACTAGTAATGCCGCATTGCACAGACATTGCACACACACATCTACAGTAAATAAGGTTGGTCCAAGTTACAAGAGGAACTGGGTCTGTAAACTGACAAGGTTTTGGTAATAATTTTAGCTTTCTCGTCCAAAAAGTTCGACTAACCTGGGGTTTTATTTGAAACCTGACTGCTCGTGTTTTTTGCTTGTTTCCAGTATTATCATAACTGAGAGGAATGATGGCTAAAACTATAATGAATTCAAAGTAGTAATTAACCAGAATTATCCTTAAACCTAAGTATACCCCTTTCTGTAAAAACAAAAAATACATTTCCTTCTCTGGGACATATGATTTTATGTTGTGTCTTAGTGTTTAATGTTGTTTTATTGTGTCTTAGTGCTTAATGTAGTTTTTAGAGCTCGATTTTATACTGACATCTATTTGATCTTGTACAGCGTCTTTGAGCACTTGTAAAAGCGCTTGATAAATAAAATGTATTATTATTATTATTATTATATCCGCTCAAAGTCATTGGTATTACAAGTACAAAACTGTCTCTTTAACTTGCTCGTAGAGCATTCAAAGCTTTTCCTCTCTCTTTGTCCTCTCATCTTGGTTCTGTCCTAACCAATCTGCTGCTACAGGCCAGGTACAACATTTGTCGACATGAAAATGTCATATTAATATTAATAAAAAGCTGCAGTACAAACCTTTTAGGAGTACCTTCAGCTGAAAGATAAAATACTTTAGGAACACGGACCCAGGTGATGCAGTATTGTCCCAAACATACAGTTTTTCTGTTTAAGGCTTTTACTGAACAGTGGTCAAGCAACATTACACCTCTCATGAAAAACGGTTTCATATAATGGACAAAGACAGCATGCTCATAAAACAGTGTGTGTTAGAGTGTCTGTGGTGGCAGTTGCAGTCCACAGATTTATGTGTGACAAAATGAAGCCCTTGAAAAAGCAGCATGTCTCTTAAATGGAGGGAAATCTTTCTGCAGCAGCTTAAACAAAGAGCACGCCACACAAAAGAGAGTGTGACATTAATCATCAGCAGTGAGATAAAACCACCATATCAGTAATCACCTGCTGGCTGCTCCTCTGTGACTGAACTTTATTTTATTGTGTTCACTTATTCAATTATAGTAGCAGAGCCTATGTATTTTACTCTGCTATTTAAGAATAAAACTTAATCTGCTGTAATCAGAATGGGAAATATATATGACCAGTCCTCCGGTCCTCAATCATAGTCCTAAATATAAGCATGTGTCCATGTTGTCCATGTTGTCCTCTCCCCTTATCTCTCTCTACACCTATTTTTCTTTAAATATCTGTCCCTTTCATTTTTAATAGTACAAGTCTGTTTGAGGCTTTTCTACATTAGCCTCTCTGAGGATCTCTGACCAAACAAAAACAATATAGAAATCAATTACTTACCACGCAAGACTCCTACCTACTGCACAGTAAACATCTCTGACCTCCTACCTGAACAGAACTATTTCTAACCTTTGATCTAAACTCCGCGGGAGCTCAGACAGTTAGTCGATTAATCGATTAGTTGATCAACAGAAAATTGATCGGCAGCAATTTTGATAACATAAATTATCATTTAAGGCAGTTATCAGGTAAAAATGCTGAACAAACTCAGCTTCCAGGTTGTTTCCAGGTGTTGTGTTTTTTATCACTGTGAACTGAATATCTTTGGGTTTGGACAGATGTCACCTTGGGTCCTGGAACATTATAAGAGGCATTTATTGCTATATTATGACATTTTATCATTTTATCAAAAAATGAATAGTTTCTTCAATCAATTGATAATGAAAATAATTATTAGTTTCTGCTCTAAACTCCACTTTCTCTAACTGAATACACAACCATAGCCAGTGGTAGCCTCATGGATTAACTGAACTGAGGTTTTATGTGATTTACATTTTCACATGGCATACAGTCATTTTCTGTTTGTACTCCACTGACTTAGCATTGCACTGCTTTAACACTGTCAGACTCATGATGGACAGTTTTTAAAAAGAAAACAGATCAAAATCAATGCTGCAGAACCAGAGATATCGTCTCTTTTTAATCTCTCTTTTTATTCCCCACATTCCTCTTCCTTGTGAAAACCTGGAGCCTTTACCCACAATGCAACTCGGCCGCTGACATATCAGTCGGAGATTGGGATGTGTTATGCTAGTAGCAGCAGAGATGAGCAGCAGGCTACAGATGTCTGGTAAGTTCACTTCTTTCTAACTCCACACCAACAGATTGTTTTCAACTTGAGGCAAATTATCAGACTTCACACAGCTCCCTCTGGAGACACTAAAGACTTTATACTACTTTTAAAACATATGTAGAAGAGCTCCCCAATACCTGGAAACATACTGTGATGAGTAAAATCGGTGGGGTTCCCCTTCACCAACCAATCTGCTGCTACAGACCAAAAGCTACAACATTTGTTGACATGAACATGTCATATTAATGACAAATCATGGAGTGCATCCTTTTTCCTGAGTGGATGATACCTAATCAAACTTTACAACAGCAGTTAAAGGGAGAATACTGATGGCAGTACATGAGAAGACCACAAAACATAAAAAGGCACCATGCCTTTGTGCTTTACCAGGGTTTCTGCAGTTAAAGTAAATTAAATAAGTTAAATTTAAAAATGTTTAATACCACATAGAATGCTACCCAGTACATGTTTCATGATCATATCAGCCTAAGTATGACAGATGTCAATGAAAACCAGCAGTGATCATAAGGCCCAGAATTATTTATATTGTATATCACATTTTTGTCAGTACTTCTCAGCAGCATATAACAATAATTCCTAGTAATATGATTAATTACTCATCAAACATGGCCTGGATAAGCAGCAGAAAATTGATGGATGAATGGACTAACCAATGAAAAGATAACTAATTTATTTAAGGTCCACATTTGAGTTACACAAGGAGCTCTGGAACAATGGTAGTGGAGATTTTCCAGACAGTTTTTGCTGGATTCAGATCTCCTGTTTATTCTTCAGGTAGACCAAACTATTACAGACTATAAGTTGGCTTTGCAAGTAGGGGGTTGGGTTCTCGGCATGAGCAAAGCTTCAGATCAATGTACCAAACACCAAGCTTCACCAGAAAGCTGAATAATCCCATGTTTAGCAGCAAAAGACCCCAGTGTGATGCTCACATGATCTGAACAGTTTGTGTCCTTGTCTGTATCTAACCATAGCAGCTTACAGCTATGGACAGGTTTTTCATGGCATTTTGTGGATTTAAAGTGAGAGACAGCAGACCAGATGGCTGGCTACCATTTAGGATTTCCTCTTGTAAAGGATAAAGGCTTTCTCCACAGAAAAACAAAAAAAGTGGGGGTCGTCGTGCTTGCAGTGCAATACCTGTAGATGCTGGAAACGCACCTTGTAAGTGTGACATCTGTGGGTCTTTTGTGGATTGTGGGACAAGAGTTTCAAAGCTACTGGTGTTCAGCAATGTAAAACGATAATCATTTCACTCATTTTTTTCTTTCAGAGGAAAAATGGTCCACTATTTAATTGAGGACCCTTCTACAAAACCGTATGACTTGGAGGAGTCAGAAATAGTACACGAGGGTTTGTTCCTCAAACCTTTTTGCACACTGCTGTTGAATACATTCAAACTTGGTGAAAGGCATAAAGACAGCGTTAGGGAGTCGCAGTGCTGGCTCTTACAAATCAAGCCAGCATGCACAGGGAGCTCAGGGAACACCTCGAGGCTGTCAGGATAATAATGCTGCTCAAAGTTAGGCCTAAACTCAAAGCCAGCTAGAAACCTGAGGCATGCAGCTGTACTGTAGGAGTCCTGTTTTGTGGATGTTTGATAAGGATAGTAGCCTATAGGGAGCACTGCCGAGACAAGACAGAGCCAAATGGCAAGGGTCCTTCCATCTCTGCCCAGCAGACTTCACATGTGCATTAAGAAAGAGTCCTAACCCACAAGATTCACATCCAGTATAAGTGTTAGAGATACAGTGAATATAACATGGTGAGAGTGGGGGAGCAGCTCAGTCTGTAGCAGACAGTGAGGATGGATTTGACTTGATGTGATGTGATCAGCTGTTTTTCAACTAGTACAAGGCAGAAAATTAGTAAGTACGTTTGAGTGAACATATATACAGGAGTTGTGTGTTATGTTACATTATCACACTGGATAAAACATGTTTGCTAATGTGTGCACTATTTACTGTAAATTTGATTTAATATTGTGTTTCAGGCAAGTAGAGTAATCAGGATGTTGTGATATTTAATGACGTCAAATTGTGTGTCCTCATTTAGTGAAGGGCCTCACAGAGGTTTTGCGCTGGTAAAGTGGAAGAAAAGCTGCACTGCTGAAAATTGTGTGTTTGATCTGGTGCAGATGGTGTAGGGATGCAAAATATAGGAGGAGAAAATGGAAATGTATTCAAGTTATTTATGTAGTTCAAATGCAGTTTTCAACCAACAGCAGCACTTCTGGTGTGTGGTTGTCATGAGTGACCTCTCTGTGCTGTCAGTGTAGTTATACTAATCACTACAGTAGCCTACATTTCTTAACTCTGCTGTTTTCATACTGTCCCATTGTTTCGCTGCCCCAACCTCATACTGTATGCTGTTGTCAAGATGTGATTTACAGTGTTGCAAGAGCATTATAAAAGTCTTTTACACAAAAGTGTAATTAAGCCTAACTGTAATGCTGTGGTTTTATTGGCCAAATTACAAATGCCTCGCATGCATAAATTAAGAAAATCATTAATCATCAATCAAACCATTTTAATTTTTAATAACGTTAAAGAACGTTAAAAAAAAAGGGTGGGGGGTGGGGGGGTCACCTGGGGAAACCATCTGCCCATCCAAGAAGGTTCCTCTTGCTACAGGACTGACCTGCCACCTCTAGAAATGTGCACAACTCTGGCAAAACCACATGTACCGGGGCAAGCAGAGCGAGCCTCCTAAAGCTTTCCAAATACACTTTTAGATTTGACATAAATCATATCAAGCACTTGTCTCTGACCCTGACCAAAAGCAAACACATAAATTAGGCCCCTGGATTAGCCATTGTAGCTAGCTGCATTAGGATCTACTTCCGGAGCCACTTGCAGGCTGTGATGGATATTTAGGAGATTGGTCTAAAGTTTTTTTCTGTCTGTGGATTCCAGGCCAGGTTCCCTGAGCAGCAGTTGAACACGGGATGTCTTAAAATGGTCTGGTACACATCCAGAAGAGAGAGCTATTAATAATAGAGCGTATGGCCCCTATTATCTCTCTGGACAGTCTTGTGGGGATAATGTCAAGGGGACTGGATGAGGGTTTCATGTGCAACTCAATATTCATAAGTGCATGCAGTGATATTAGCCTAAAGCAACTCGACAAATTTAGAGAACTCCGGTGCAACAGAAGTCCACTGCAGAGACAGGAGGTGGGATGTTAGCCGTGATACAGTCAGTCTTTTTGACAAAGAAGGTAAGAAGTGTTTTCACAATTAGTTGCAGAGGAAGCATTTGTGACCTGAACTTTACTGAACCTAGCCTGCACTTGTGTTCAGTTCTTCTTCTGCGTGTTCTTCTAAGGCTGCAAATATCACAGTTCTGTGTTGAGCCTGATAATTGTTGAACTCAATGACTCAAGCGTTTGATACTTATAAAAGGCAAATTAGTCATTAAACAATTAAAAACAATCAAATTCATTTATTCATTACAAAAAACACAGAATATAATATTATTAAGTATCCTTTACATAAGAATTAAGACACACAAAAACAACAGTGTCTCAAATGGGAAAACAACAATGAACTAATTCATAGATTCAATTGTATTAAGTCAGTATTATAATTGATATTTTGCGGTTACTTTACATTTCCCCTTATTCTGATAATCACATTATCTGTGTCGCTCGCACTGTTAGCAGAGCAATAAATACTGACATACACACACTACGTATACTAGTAACACTTATAAGCAGTAAATATTTAAAACACACTATAATGTAAGCAGATATAAAGAGATTAAGTGTTTATTATCAGTATTTGTCAACAATTATAATATTCTAATAATAAATATTGTAACTTGAAGACATAACCAGTGTCTGCAAAAATGTCAGTTTCAGTGTCTCAAAATCAAGGTATCAATCAGTCCTATACTTGTATTCATACGATACACTTAAATGCAATACCATTAATCAACTGCAGTATGTATTTTCAGCCAGTATAGTGTCATGTATATTGTATCTTCTCTCTCAGTCTGAAGCCATCTGTTCATATGCAGCCACCCTGCCCAGCTCTATGAAGCAGTCCTGGCCCCCACATGTTTTCCAACATCTCACTATCGTCTGTCTTCTTGTTATTACACTGGTACAAATCCAACGACTCACAGGATGTTTAAACACTGTACCTGTACTGATATTAGATGTTTGTTTCAAGGATGTTTACAGGATGAACTCATCACTGATGGTACAATTGGACATTGGTCTTTCTTTCCAGTTTTAAAATGGAAAAAATAGGCTGCAGTTCTGGCAACCTTGTCTAATATATCCCCTAAAACCGGTTTCTGGATAAATAAAGAATCATGCTATCATCTCAACATCCACAGGTTGGCCGGGATGCATCTGATTACATTTTAAAGTTGTTGCTTCCAGACCCTTGTCATGTAAAACCGTAGTGATGTAGTCTGGGATATGGTGTTTTTCTACCATGGTGCATTGGTATTTGTCCCACTGGGATCTGGCCGTCTTTTAGAAGATCACACAGGGTAACTGTTGTGTTAACCCTCCCTTCCTGCTGGGAAAAACAAGAGCAGCTCATGTGTATTAGAGCTCTATACCACTCTCTCTCTCTCTGCCTCCATCTCTTCTGTGACTCCAGAGTTTGGGTGAAGCAGACAGGAAGAATAGATCAAGGGAATCAGGGGTGGGAATGGGTCTTGTGTCGTCTTATTTTTCTGTACAGTATATTTGGCTGCCTGTGCCACATTTGGTATAATTATTATTTTAGTGGCAGTTGTAGCAGTAGCTAGGATTTATGGTTTACATCATTACACATCATCTGTGACTAACATCAGTGTTTACCCATTTACAAATGAAACTCAACTCCACACATTCATCTACAGATAAATTATTGACACATCCCTAATTGAAGTTGTGGGCTGTGGGCACTGCACTGATACAACTAATTGGCTGTTGTGGCTGCAGGAAACAAATGACTGTCTTACATTCTGGTAGAATTTCCAAGAGGAAGAGACCTCTGTAAATATGAAATCATTCAAACTGGTATACAAGATACTGAAAGTGCTATAAAGCGGAGAACAGTGGTTCCAGCGACTCAGGATATGTTTATAGTGTCTTACCTAACACGTTCATTCAAAGCTGGCCCTCCCAGGGCCTTAAAACCACAGTGGATCAACAGGGACCTGTTACTTTCTTTCTGGTTAAATGGCAACATTTTCAGCACAAGTCTGGAAGTCTATCGCACTAGGACCCAGGCAAGTGGTTAGTTACGCTCTTGGTACACTCCCTTTAAATATGTTGAGCATGATTTTAAGATTAGAATTGTTGAATCAAGAAGGTTCACTGAGATCATGGTATTAAATTATTTATTTTGTACTTCTAGATTCTTCATGTTTGGTGAGGGACTAAAGCTTGGATTGATTGCTAAGGCACATCTGCCAAGAAGGTGTAGAGTATTTTGAGTGGAGTAAAATAGGTTTTGACTCAAATTGGATGGCGTGAAGTGATAGTGTAGAGTTATATGTAGGCAAATTAATAAATACACTAACTTCCCAGAGGGTTCAGTCTATTTATTGTACTATTTATTATTTAATGCATCCACCTCTCTGTGGCCTGCATTTAAGCCTTCTATTGAGCCTTCATGGTGCTCTCTAATGAAAGCAGAAATGTCTCTTATTTTAATGCATTGTAA
Source organism: Macquaria ambigua (assembly GCA_008360985.2). NCBI lineage: Eukaryota > Metazoa > Chordata > Actinopteri > Centrarchiformes > Percichthyidae > Macquaria > Macquaria ambigua. Next base: position 36,728 of record VMKM01002117.1, on the reverse strand, counting down.
ATAAAATCTTCATTTTTGTTACAGCGGTCTCTGGCTCCAGTTTACTCTGGGTCTTGTGTATCTGAGTATTGCTTGGTCACTCAAGTTAGAAGATTTTAAGCTATAATCGACTCTACACAAAGCTAGCTTAGAAGCTAGCTAGCCTTATTTCCTGCCAAGGCACCAACACAAAGAAATGAATGTAAGAGATGTCAAAGTCAGATGCCATATTATGTACACTAGATTGTGTCTAACCTATTCTCAATGATCGGCGAAAGTACATTCATCAAATCTGTTTTGAAAATGCATTTTTATTCATTTCAGCATGGCCAACAATGGTTGACTGGAGCTTAGAAGCAAGTCGCCCAAGTAGAAAAGTTGACTTCTCTACAGCGGTCTGCACTGAATAGCCTACAGTGTGACCATCTGAAACCAAACACACAAGGGCAGATAGTGCAGGAGCATTACATAAAGCCTAGCTGATAACTGATGCTACAGACTACAATGAAATTAGAACGTAATTGGTAAAACACCATGTTCATTTTCTAACCTTGAATCCCCATCCTCTTGGATATTTTCTGCCATGCTCGTCAACAGTAAGATTGTCAGCACCATATCTTCCTCCTCCTGTCAGTGTAGGAATGCCACTGAATGCAAATGCAGAGGTTAGCATATTTAGTGGTTAGCAAAAATCAGGGAAGTGCAGTCTGCTATGTCTGTGCAGCTGCTCAAAGGTCTTCTCTGGATTTTGTCACACAAAACATTTTGCATGCTAAGGTACTGCTGGATTGTCAACTGGATAACTGAATTAAAAAAACACTATTTCTGGCAAGTCTAAGCTTCACGTTTTCTATGAACCCAGTGAAGGTTGTGTCTTAAACAGGAATTATCCATGAAAACGCAATTTATTTATTTTTTTATCATATAGGAGAAACTTACATGAAAGAAATGCATATTAATATGTATTTGTTGTTTATTTTAAATCCATATTGATGGAAGTGTGCAACATGACACGTTACATGAATAAGTGTGCGTTGGTGTCATTCTTTGTCTTTTTTGTCCTCCAACATCAATGCTCTCTGCCACTGTCAGCACAATATGTACACAGTGAACACTTTATACTGCAGGCAGAGAAACACATGTGCGTGGGTGGGAATTTTGGTTCATCATCATTCATCATTTTCTCAATCCTTCCCGCCCCTCTCTGCTTTGAACTGGAAAGCGAAAGTCCAATACGTACTGCCACTGGATGTCCAGGCAGAAGTAGCAGTGTGATGCTGTACAGTGGCGGTAAGTCATCTTTCTGAGGTTACTAGCAGCTATATTAAACAGAAATTCAACTTCACGTCTTATCAGTCCATCTGCATCAGCAGCTCATCTGTTTGCTTTCCAAACTGCTAAAATATCAGTGTGAGGTAACCCTTCTGCAACAAACTCTGCAAACTGGGTCATCCCATAGAACTTCTTTACATGTGTACAGTTTGTATCAGTACATCTTGCTATCTAAAAACACTAAGATCTTAATTTAATCAGTAGAATATGTCTCAAACAGTAATTTTCACAACACTCATATTACACTGCACCACAGATGCTTCTCTGCTGGTCATTAATGATCTGATTGTTCTGAATAACTTGGTCAGAATGTAACAAACACCTACTATTTCTGTGGGTCTCTACATGGCTTTAAAGGCCATCCCTGGAACCACAAAGTTTACTGCAGTATGGAAGTGTCTCATGTCATGTTTCATGTAAGTTTGTGTGGTGGGAGGTGGAAGGTCTCTCCTTTCTCTGCTACGCTTGTCTATTGCAGCCTGTCAGAGTCCTTGAAGGAGATGTACCTCATGAAGAGGATCTCATGAATAAAAATAAAAAACCACTTATTCAAACAAGTCCAGGAAAAAATGAACGAAGTGAACAAATTAAAAACTGGGAAATTTGAAGACCGCTTATTACAAGGCTAAATCTCAAAACAACAAAAGTGGATCCGACCCCACCAACTTCCCCTTTTTACGAACGCATGGACTAAGTAATGATCACTTTTGCGCATGTCACACAGCTGTTCTGATTAAATGCGTCAGCGCATGTTAACACCAGACTGTGTTAGATCACATCCCATGTAAACAGATCTGACCCAAAATCTTCAGTTGGAATGATTTCAATAAGAATGAAAATAAAGTGTGCATGTAACCGCACCTACTACAAGATTTATACGTTCATTTACTTTTGTACGTACTCAAGTGCATTTGAACGATGCTGCAATCACTTAGCTCAGAAAAAGTGAATCTTTGAGCTGCACTGATTGTCCATGTGGGTCTTTTCTGAGCAATGTCCTCCTAGTGACTGTCATTGATGGTACAACAGCAGTAGTACTGCCCGAGCCCAAGTATCCCTCCGCCGCAGCTCAGCAGAGAAACAGTATCTGTGGAAACGCAAAGAGGGAATTTGCACTGAAAAGACTGTTAAGATCCCCACTTGAACTCAGACTGCTGAAGCCTCGTTACAGCTCTTGCTGAACTTTAAAATGCATTGTGTAGTTGCTCTGTGAAGAGATCACTTCTTGGCCAGTATGAACAGGAGAAATTATTACACTGACCAATAACTCTTTCAATGTATATACAGGCTTGTGAGTACTGTATTCAGGTATACTCCAAAACTCCAAACATATCTGTTAAAGCAGCAGTAGTACTGCTAGTAATATAGACAACAGCAGTACTAGAAGCAGTAGTCATTACAGTTGTATTAATAGTAGTAGCAGTTACTGCTGTAGAGCTAATAGTCACATTAGCAGTACTGATAAGACTAATAGCACTTGAGCATGGAAGTTTATTCTTGGGATCAGTCTATTCTGCTATACAGATCGGTATGTGTGACTAAATAAACTTTAACTCGAGGTCCACTTATTGGCTTTTTTATAGCTTTTAGAACATCTGATTGTTGATGAAGACCATGAGAAGCAGTAAAAAACTCAGAAGACAAGAATTTATTTTGTCATTTTGTCTACTACTAGTAGTAGTACTTATAGTAGCATTTGCAATAGTGGTACTATTAGTAGTAGTAGTAGTTACAACAGTAGTAGCCTACTGATGATGGTAGTAGCTGCAGAGGTAGTAGTAGTAACATGAGTTGTAGTGACAATGTGAAAGTAATAGTATTCAGCTATTCAGTGTCAGTATAAAATATTGGTGTAAGCCTTTAAAAGCTGCTATCAGTGGAAAGCCTGTTTGATTGTGTCACCTTCCCAGCGATGCAGGATTTGAGAAAGAACAAGACAAATACAGAAGAGAGAGCAGACGAAGGAGAGAGAGGCCAAGCTGGTGGCGCTAGAAGATGTTTTGTTCATTGCAGCAGATGCTGTGCCTTGCTGCCGCTGGCCAGTACAGACAAGGCAAACCAATACTGCGACTAGTCCCACTCACTCACGCACACACACACACACACACTCCTCCTTCTTATGTAAATACAAGATTGTGCACTGGTGTGAGAGAGGGAGATAGATAGATCCACATGATGTTACAGAGAGCACACAGCGAGCCTTTTCAATACTTCAAAAACAGTGAGAGAAAAAAACTGCAGCATGTTGGCTGTGGAGAATGACCACACTGCCCTCTAGTGGTGGAATATGGTGAAACACTGGGAACACTGCAGATGATTTCATCCCTCCCACTCCAACAAAATAACAAGTGGTTTCACTTGACACTTTGTTTTTTTTGGTCTGCCTTCTCTCTCCCTCTCTCTCTCTCTCTCCAGTCTTATCTTCCATGGGTTTCAAAGTGTGGCATCTTTAAAGGGATATTGTTGGACAGGGCTTTATAATATAGATGTTCTATTATCTACACTATAAAACAGTCACATACTTCTGGGTTCATTTGATTTATTTCATTTACCACTTGACTTTATTTGAGGGATACGTGGCCATACAGGGGAAGACTAGAAATGGAATATATACAGGTAAGTGAAACGCCAAAATAAAGTGTCATAGGTGTTCAGTTGGGTTGCGATCTGGTGATTGTGAAGGGCACAGCATGTGATTCACATCATTTTCAAACTCAGCAAACAATGAGCCCTTGTGACATGTAGAAGCATCTGAGTTCAACAGGTTTCTCCATTCATTTATTCAGGTTTTTTCTTTAATGTGTCACCCATCTATAGATATTACACAAAATGGGATATAGCTCAATACGTGCCATCCAGTCCTAATATGATTTCATTGCCTAATTGATTTAAATCAGCACTAATCAATATTTTTTATATTAACAATGGATCAAATGACTGTGTAATGTAAAAAGTGTCAACCATAGTGACAACCCCACAGAGAATTATTTGCTGTACTGAGCATTTTAGTCTATTTTGGCTCATTCTTCTCTCCAGCCTGCAAACTACATCAACCTCATTTGCTAGCTAGCTACCTTGATACATTCATGAAAAATGGCAACAAGCATGGATGAGATTGACACAGCTGTACAAATTTGCTGAAGTTGAAATAACAGCTTTTATCAGTATGGAATATGTTTTGTAAACTGCTCCCAGCAACTGCTACTGCAACTTCTCTGTCAAATGAAAATGATGTCGGTGGGGCAGATACATCTCTTGCGACTGATTCAGAACAAAACAAAATAATCGCTCTTCCCAACAAGAAACTGGCTAACATGAACACACTGTCAGACTGAATTAATTAAGTGAAAGGAAGTGGCAATTCAGTCTGATTATTAGACTAACTGTACACTACCTGCCCAGCACCAAATAGCAGACAAAGTTAGCGATTAACTGCTGTCTCTCGAGACTAAAACAAGGAATATTGGATTTAAATTAATCAGGTGGGCACAAACAAGACTCAAAATGAATACTAATGTTGCTCTGTGTCGGCTGGATATCTAATAAGCAACTGTTTGCTAACATGTGTTCCCAGTTAAATGTTTTCTTTCAACAATATCCTCAAAGTTGTTTAACATAGAAACACAGAACTCTCCGCGATAATGTGATGATCATATAGGTTTATGTTCAGACCACCAGCTTTAATTATTTCAACTTTTTTTCTGAGACATCATGTTTTATCCGTTTACACCAACATTTTAAGCTACACAAGCTTGTACCTCAAACCCTACTTGACTTTTTATCAAATATTTAGATATTTTCTAACACAGTTCTTAAGCTTTTGTACTGATAATTTAACCAGGAGAGTTTCATGCCCAACCAAACCATAAACAAGCTTGTCATTGTCTATGGGAAAAATGAATGGGACTTTTACTTTCTGAGTTTTTACTTGAAAGCACAGAGCTTTGAACTTTTTAACACCCAGTAAAATAAATCAAAAGTTTTTGACTTTAAAGCCCACATCCTTTGTCAGTTTTTGGTTTAGCACTATCCCCAGGTGCCCCTTGATGGTTCCACAAAATCTCTCGAGAACTGACTCCAGTAAGGAAGAGAATGCATTTTAATTACTCTCCACAGTGCAGTGCTTTGCATCACCAGCCCAAAGCAGAATTTACAGACGATAGTGTCAGTTTAAAGGTAAACAGACTGGGTTCTGTCTGCTTTAACTGCAGCCAAATTAATGTCCCTGCTGTAATTAAACCCAACATACCTTCACAATCTTCTTATCAAGGGCCTTCTTCAGCTCACTGCTGTTAGATCAGGAACTTATTCGTTAGAACATAATAATATTTAACTGTCAATAAAAGCAATTAAATGTGTCTTCGCAATGTTTTAATGAGACTGTATACTGGCTATGTTAAAATCAAAATGCTTTTTCGTCCCTCCCAAACTGCTGTACGTTGTCATCCTCATATGCTTTTACACTGCATACAGTATAGCAACATCAGTATTTCTTTACACTGTTCATGTTAAAGTGCTAATTCCAGCAGGGCAGTGCTTACAGTTCTCTAATGTATACTTTAGGTGCAGTATAAAGTATTTGGATCAGTCTGATGTATTTTTCTTCTTCCACTGGATAACTGTCCAAAAGGAGATGACATAACATCACTTGTAGCTTCAGTGGAGTTTAATAGCAGAAAATGTTTCATTAATAAAACATCACAGTAAATGGCTGTTGAAAGGCACTCTGGGAAACACTTCTACTGGAGTAGATGTGTGAGGCAGGTTGAGGGAAAGTGGGTACACCAAATAATTACCCCAATTAATCACAAAGTAACTCCTAGAATATGTTTGGCATCACAAACTGATGAGTGATAGCAGTGTACACTAAGTTTTCCTTTAACACTCTACATCCAGAAGCTCTAACATTTAATGAGACATTTTGATCGGATTATGCTGAATGTTTTGTTATCAAAAGTAGTGTCATTAGATTTGCTGAAGCATGTCTTTTTTAATGCAGCCACACATTACTAATACTAGGAGTTGGGACAGTTGTAGTTGCTATGTAGTACAAGTGGTATGCTGTATTTTACTCATGCAATGTTATACAGACTACAGTCCTTTGATCAGTTTTGAAAAATCTCTCAAACCCTAGTCTGTTCTAGAAGTGCTCAATGCATGAATGCATGTTTAACATGGATCTTAAAGATGAACTGACTAGTGAGTTATCATTGTCACTGACAGAATAAGTAGCTTTTAGCAGAGGAGCTCCTCACTGGTGACTGAGAGCATCGTTGTCAGCTCAGCCATGATATACAGAACATTTCTTCCTGGCTGAAAACTCACTGAAAGACAGTGAAAGCCACAGAAACAATCATGAAGTGATAACTACAGATAGGTGGCTGCTGAGCTATTAGCCTTCTAAACAGTGCTGTATAGGCCTAGTTTTGTTCTGAACTGACCGTAACAGCTTGAACCTCCAACACAATGAATGCTCTGCTGAATTGAAGACAGTCGGAATCTGAGCAGAACGTCACAGTATATGATACGAACTCTTAAAGAACTAAACGCCTAGACGTTAAAAAAAAAAAAAATGAACGAAGTAAACAAATTAAAAACTGCTGGGAAATTTGAAGACCGCTTATTACAAGGCTAAATCTCAAAACAACAAAAGTGGATCCGACCCCACCAACTTCCCCTTTTTACGAACGCATGGACTAAGTAATGATCACTTTTGCGCATGTCACACAGCTGTTCTGATTAAATGCGTCAGCGCATGTTAACACCAGACTGTGTTAGATCACATCCCATGTAAACAGATCTGACCCAAAATCTTCAGTTGGAATGATTTCAATAAGAATGAAAATAAAGTGTGCATGTAACCGCACCTACTACAAGATTTATACGTTCATTTACTTTTGTACGTACTCAAGTGCATTTGAACGATGCTGCAATCACTTAGCTCAGAAAAAGTGAATCTTTGAGCTGCACTGAACAAAATTCTTCGAATCAGAAAAGTGATTCGCAATTCCCTACTCTGGTTTATTCCATAACAGAACATTAGATCAAGACTGCAACATTAAAACAAGTTTTTAAATATAAAAAAATTGACACTTCATCTGATTTTTTTTTATTGAATCTGTTGTAGCTTTGTTGTTTTGCTGGTTAGGAATTGTTAGGGTGCACTAAAGGATGTGTAGCAAGATCATTGTCACAGACATAATCACCTGCCTCATGACAGTAGTTGCGTTTACATGGACCCAAATATTAGCCCAATCAAAATAAATTGTAAACACTTAATCCAATCGTTTCTCTCTGGTTGGAATAAATATATTCTTTCTGCATGTTTTCCCCACATGGGGGGAACATTAGGGGATGTGAACAAGTTTCCGGGAGGGACAGAAACATGGCAGCAGCAAAAGCTGCTCTGTGGCTGATTCAACTTTTTGTTGGAGACCTTAAAAGGTTTAAGAATCGTTAAATGCCTCGATGGTCGAAAGGCTCGAAACTATGAGTTATTCAAACAAGTGTTTGAAAAGATGAACAAAGCCAGAAAAAAACAAAAACCTTCTTCTTCTGCTGTTATATTTCCGGCAGATTAGACGCTTCACGCTGTGTGAGAGTTCTATTCTGATTAAATTCTTCGGGCATGTGAAGGCACATCTAGTCAGATCCCTTAATTTAGCTTCCATGTAAACAGTTAAGTTGGAATCTCCAATCAGAATGATTTCAATTGCGTTGAAGAAATATTGTCCATGTAACCACAGCTAGCATGACAGCTTCATACCAGCTGCTATTGCATTGATATGTAAATGATTAGAGTGTATGAAGAAGATTTGTGACCTGTGTGTCATGGATAAAATAATAATAATAGGTAATCATTAATTTGTCTGCACAAATTTAATACTTTGAAAGCATTAATTATTCATATAAATTAGTTTTTCCCCTGCATGAAATTAGCCAAGTCATGAGCACAAATCATAATTCGAGAGCATTATTTTATTTTTTTTCCCCACCCTCATTACACCTGCTGGGCTTAGGAGTTTTTTAATTGACTGCTGGCTGTACAACAAATTGCCTCTTGGGGCCAGCTCATAAATGAATGACAATCACCTATACACCCTAATAAAATAATTAGGACAGTATTTCAGAGTCAACAACCTTGATCCCAAAATATCTGTATCTATGCTGGTCAACTGGTCAAAGCTTGAGCTGCAGCACCCCTTTTTGATTCTGAAGTGGGACTTTCGCTGGTTTTGTTGTATTTTAGGAGGTGTTTGAGATGATTTATTTAAGTACTGCATATCAGAAGTGCAAACTCCTGATGAACTGGCTGTCTTTATCCCTTTCAAAATCAAACTGAGTCAAGCAGTAGCCCTGGCAGGCGTGATTATGTGGTTACTGGACATCACGAGAAAAGTAATCCTGACTTCCCCTCCCTCCTCCTCCTTCCTCTCTATGTCTCAGTCAGTGAAAAGATGAATAGGCAGCTGTTGCTCCTTGTACTTCAATGAATCAACCGTAATGGAGAGAAGCTGACGGAGGGACCGGGAAAAAGAAACCAAGAACTGGAAGAAGGAGGAGGAGGAGGAGGTGGAGGAGGAGGAGGTGACAGTGTAAGCCTGGGGAAGAGAAGGATGGGTGAAGACAGTGAGTGAGTGGAAGTGAAGAGGAATGAAAGGGAATAGGAGATAATGTGAGGGGGTGGAATGACAGGGAGACAGGAAGATATCAGGGGACTACAAGCTCAGCCAACCCAGGAAGATATAAATGTTGGTTACTCATTTACATTCATATGGGCAATTTCTCTCTCCCACTCTCCCCTCCCCTCAATCTCCCTTTCCCTCCTACACATAAGCACAGGCAGAATGTAAACTGAGTCCTTGCACAGTGATCCCACATGCCATGATTGTGAGGCTGCATAACAAAGTTCTTCTTGTAACACCGTCTTTGCTGAAAGACTCCAGTTATATTTAGAGCTCAGGAACAGGCTTTTGAACTGATTCCTGTGGAATCAATGGAACAGCAGATATTCAGTGACATCATACAGAGGCATTAACAGCTTCAGTCCAGCAGATGCCACCAGAAGAACGGTCCACTCTCTCTGATCTTTGCAGTAAATGACAACAGTGATAAAATAGCCCACTACTGTAAGTCTGAAACAATGGTTCCCAACCAAAGAGATGTTTCTGTTTAGACTATTTTATCTTTTTACAGGCCTGACAACTATTGAGTATTAAACTGGGGTAAGTTCTCAAATTGTGGCCTTTATTTACCTCAGTGGTCGAGGTAAATATGGGGCAGGCTTATATTAGAGACAGTTAATGCAAAGTCCAAACTTCCTCCGTGTTTACTTGTTGTCCTGATAAATTCAGTATAATGACCATTACCACAGCAAGAATGTGTATCTCCCTTAAAACTACAATCAGCAACTAGTGGTATTCATGGTGGCTCAATCTGTTTGATTACATCTGTCATACCGAAGAAGAGCAAAAAGCAACGAAGAGCAATACAACAGCTGATGCAGTGACTGCGAGTCATTATAGTAGGCTTTAAACTGGCATCACCTCCTTCTATCCTCCTGTCTATCAGATCCAAAGCCACACAGGTGTTCAGCTGTCAGCTCCTGACAGAAGAGTGCAGTGATAGATTCTGCACTCTCACTGTCAGAGCCTCACTTTACAGTGTGTTACATCATCAACACGGATGCTGTAAATCTTTGAAACTGATATCTCCTTAATAAGCTAACAGAGTCATGTCTGTACACATTTTGATCTTTTGGGTCATGTGTGCAGTTTTCTCCTCTCCAATGATTTGGGCTTGTCCAGTGAAAACCACATATCTCCACTTCTGGTGATTTTCCTGTTATAGTTTCCTTGTTACATTGAGAAACCCCCTGTTTCATACAGCTCAATTAAAACCACTGGATAAGGTAAAAATAAATGATCAAGCTTATAGAACCAGTGTCTTTGGATATTTTAGCCTATTCATCATAAATCATTTGGGCTTACATTTCTGACAAATACTTTTTAAACCATGCTGTAGAGTTGTTGGCATCCACAGGGTTTCATTTAGTTTTCATACACTACACATCATGTTGTCAACTATATTAATGTTGCACAATCATACAATTAAAAGCCTAAAACTCATTTGAACATTTTTCAATATGGGACCTAGGTGTTCAAAATGCTGGCAATGTAATTGCACAGATACCCAACTGTCTTCTATACACTATCTAATAAAGGCACAAGAAGAAACACCATACTTCAACATTAATAAACCTGTTTAGTCTGTTTTCTGAAATGAAAGTATTTGCATCACATAGCCAGTGGTGCTGGAAAAGAGCTTTACTGTTGTCTTCTGTCTTAACACAGAGACTAGCAGACACTTGAATATGAATATGTGTTAAGTGCAGAGTCTTTGCTTTCATTTCCTCTGGAAATTCTCTTTCCATTAAAAACTACACTACTGCTACAGATGGAGTGACAATTTCCTCAGAAGCACCACTCCTAATCTTCTGCGGAGGCTGTTTAGCCTGGAGCCCTCTGCTGATCTCTCTTTCTGCCTGTTTGGGACTTTCTCTGCCACTACACCATGTTTGCAGGGTCTGTCTCTCTGTCTCTTCTGCTTTGTCTTTGTGTCTTTCCAGCTTTTCATGCTCTGACTCTTTTTGTTTCTCCATATCTCCTGATTTCTCTGACGCCTCACCCCTTTTCCTTGGCTTATCTCACCTTCTTCTGAGTCTTCTGAGTCAGGTGGGTGTGTACAAGGACAGTTCAGGGATTTATCGGTAAAATGAAACACAGGCTTAGTCCAGACTGAAGTAGCCAAGAATCCACAGGTTAACAGAGCAGGTAAAAGGTACAGGTAAGCAGGCAGGCAGATGCAGGTGTGGGAATGGGGAACAGGTGAGCAGGTGGATGTAGGAGTCAGGTGACTGGGACTGGTGGGGAAGTCTGAGGGATCTGGTGGATGAATGCTCCATTCAATGGTAAGTCTGGAGAGGGGTTAAGTGAGAAGTGGCTGACAGGGGCAGACTGAGAGCAGCCATTACATCACACCACCTATTAGTTCTCCACCTCTCCTTTTTATTCCTCTGTCCCCACTTTTCTCTGTGTCTTATGTACTGCTTGACATGATGCCTCTACTATGTAATTAATACAATAAAATATTCCTGCACTTTCCACAACCACGAAATACACCCACTAGTTTAACTATGACTGCATGTATTGTAGCTCTTCTTTCATGTTAGTGGTTAGCCTAGATTGTGTATTTGTTAGTGACGCAGATCTCAAATATCTTTTTAAATACAGTATATTATCCTAAAATGTATTCAATATATCAAATATCATCACAGTGTTTTGTTTTTTCCATAAAATGATTAGTATTGCCAATTCTGAACATAAATTATTACAAATTGGCTTTTAATGAAAAGTGTTATGCTCCACATGACTTTATACGACTAACTTGTTTGTTTAGGCTATGAGACATATGTTGGCTTAATAATACTATGTTTTATTGATCTGCTTATTGAACCATTGAGTTATGGTGTCCATTAAAGTGCAGATGTGTAATTCATTCAAGACAACCATTTTGGAAAAAAAAAATTGATTTGGATGAATTTTACCTGATGGAGGTCTGAGAAAAGTCGTAAATAAAGTGAGTGCCAGAGATCTACAGTGTGTGGAAGTTTTTGTTCTTTCCCAGAAAAGACATTAGAAAACAAATTGGTAATTATTTCTTTTGCAATATCAGGAAAGTTTTGTAATTCATGCATGAAACTGTTGAGGTCTCTGTATGTACTGGTTGCACAGATGAGCTTTCTAATGTCAAATCTAGGTGATGTTATGAACACTCAAAGTTTTCGAGATTTAATAATTAGGACATAATAAATACAGAAAACATATATTACCACTAAATTGGGAAATAATCTGATAAAATCAATTGTATGACATGTTATTCCATCCTGCATCTTTTTACAATAACAGATTTTGTTGCAGTTGATTTTCATTTCAGCAGTTCACACTTTCAATCACAAACGTCTGTCAATCAAGTCTCAGAGGGCAAAGCCAGTTATGTGATTGCTTGTTGCCAACTAGCACATAAAATACATGGTAAATATAGAGTTCACAAAAGATGTGTAATTCAAAATAAAATACAAAATAGTAGTATTTAGCTACCACGTTGAGGCTGAGGTGAACAGTATTTCCTTATAGTATTTACCAACTAAAAGCTTATGTGAAAAATAATTTCCAGTAGCAGTCTATTTACTACCTTAAACCTGGAATGGACCGTATTTTCTAGTAGCTAGCCTGCGTTTGCCAAACTGGGGTTAACCGTATGCTAGTAATCTACCACATGAAAGCTGAGTATTTCCTAGAAGTATTTACCACCAAAAACCTAATGGACAGTATTCACTTGAGGGCTGGTATTTCCCTCCTGTATTTTCCAGCTACAATAGAGGCTGAAGAGAGCGGTATTTTCCAGCGGAAAGCTCTTATCCACCGCGCTCTGCCTCCTCTCATCAGCTGCAGCTCTCTGGAGGCAAACGATGCGCGAGAGGAGAGAGTGACGTGGATAACAACTGCGTGCGCGTGTGTAGGCTACATGTTTATGTGTACGTTGGGCTGGTAGGTGGGGGTGGGGGTGGGGGAGGGGGGGGGGCAGCGCACGCGAGGAGAAAAGCGCGTGTTCTGATTGGCTGTGAGGGCATTGGTACCCTGATCTGTGAAGTCCGACAGATTTACCTCGAATATAACCAGAAGTGAAACCTTCAAAATAAAAGCGTATTTTAAGTTGCAATTGCCTAAATTGATAGGGTAACCTCATTTTAGATAAAGCTAAATCTTACAGACATATTTTCCCCATGCTAGTAATAGCACATTTGTTGTTCATCAAAAATATTGAGCAAAAACCGTAAATAAACGGTTTCATAGTGGCCAATTTTGGCAGTGGCCGGAAAATGCGTGTTGTATTTTGGCTGGCTTTACTTTGGTCCAGCGAAAGAGGAAAGGATGTGACTAGAGGCTCTCTCTCGCGTGCCTCATCGGCCTTTGACTCGGTACGCTGTTTGTTTGTGTTCCTCCTGCCTTTTACCGTCGAAATGGAGCTCGGTGGAAATTAGCAGGCGTGTACCTCTTCGAATTCTCATCCTTACCTTTGGAGAATGATCCACCGGCAGGTTATTTTATCTCAGGTAGGTCGTCTCCATTGTTGCTGCTGTGTAACGTTAGGTGATGTAGCCTCTCATATCAGTCTCCAGCAGCGGCCCAGCGCTCTGTAGCCCGCATATGTGTCATTCTCTCCCAATTAAACAATACTCTTAATTATGTTCTAAATATCGAGTGATTACATGGGATTTATCGGTAGCAGCACATAACATGAAATTACTTAATAACACAATATGGTTGTCTGGAGTTCTTTCTTCAATATGGAGCACATATCCTAAAGCAGCACTTAAGTGGAATTGTTTTTAGCGGTGGTTCACCTTACGGCCAAACACGGTTCTCCTGTAGCTTATTTTCTACCGTTGCTAGCAAGCCACATCATTGCTAAAAGTTGGCATTACATCAAATAAAAAGGGTAAATTGAGTTATTGTGAGCTATAGGACGTGTGCCGAATTAAAGAGTCGGAGAAATTCTTGAGTCATCTTTCGTGTAAAATTTTCATATTTGCCAGTAAACAATGCAGCATTAAAGTAATTCATGTTCGGAATGGTGTTTGGCGTGATGTATCGGCGCTGGAGATGTCAGAGCCATACAGCTTCACCATAATCGCTCTTGATTTGGGATGTGCTAGAAGTCCAAATATAAGGACAGGCTTCCCCCTCCCTCTTTGTGTGGGGATTCCCATCCTCAAAATCCTCTTAAATACTGGAGCAACACACGACGGGTGTGTTTTCCTTTTGTTTTCCTCTGTGTTTTGGTGTCATGCAAATCAGTAGCCTAAAATAAAACAAACAATAAACTAGATGGAAGTGTGATATGAGAAGAACTGCTGATATAAAAATTTAAAACGTGTATTTTCCAAAGAGCAACACATCACCTTTTATAGATGAGGCTTTGGGCCACATATCACCACTGATGGTGGTTGTCAAGTTGTCAAGAAGGTGAGTCAATTATTATGTCCTTCAGTTGGTGACCATCATATCACAAACCACTACCAATATACAGAAAAATACAAATGATTTTCAGATAAGCTGCTTTTCCTTTAAATGCTATTTTTATGTAATCACACTTCTTGCTATTATTTTAGGCTATTTTATTTTATTTATTCTGCAAACAACCAGGAGGGTAAACTGGGTTTTGGTGGTTTTCTATTCCACTCCATTCCTGGATGCCAGTGATTTCCCACTAGCTATTTATAACACTCTCATAAATATGCATATCTTTGTTTGGTGCCAGCTAAGAATGATATTGTCCAATATATGCAGAGAAACTGTGATTTGGAGTTTCTATTGGTGTAAAGTTGGCCTTGTTTATGAAGCTACTTGAATGAATGAAGCTCTGCAGTGATTGGCTGAGGTCCCAGGTAGTGTATGGGGAATATTAGTCTTATGACAATACTAAAGGCCTAGTACCAGAGCATCTGTAGTTATCTGCTATTCACATAATCCCTGTAAGCAAGTGGCCATTTATCTCCCATTGTAACCCCAAACAGGGGTTGACCTTAGACATTGATCTTAGACTTTTTTTCTAAATCATTACGTCCTGAGCTCTGTAGATTATATTTTTGTGCTGGTGCTGCCTTTCTCTGTGCATTGTGAAAATTAAAATGAGCAGCAATTTGACATTGACAAAGACTGTTTTCTTTGAGTGACTCAGCGTCTTGTACAGAAGATGTGGCTCACACTGGCCCTGCTCAGACAGATGTAGACCAAACTGACAACACTGTTTTTCTGTGTTAATCACAGAGTTTGGAGCATGACAAAACAGAGGGGTGTAGTGAAAGACCTTTTTACCTGTGACATTCACCAAAACAGAAATTGATTTGATTCTTATAGACTAGGGCTGCAACTAGTGATTATTTTCTTTATTGATGTATCTGCGGATGATTATTTCAGTTAATGTTTTAGTCTGTGAAAAGTCAAAAGAGTTCCATCTGACATCTTCAAATAGCTTGTTTTTTCTGACAGTCCAAAACTCAAATGTATTCAATCTAACAATATAAAACAGAGAAAACCAGCACATGTTTTGCATTTTTGCTTGAGAAATTACTGGAAGGATCAATCAATTATCAAATAGTTGCTGACATATTTTCCTCAATTGACTAATTGAATAATTGACTAATCATTTTAGCTCTTTTTAAGACTGCTTTTGTTCACCTAGTAGATACAAGAGGAATACAGTCTGTTTTCAGTAGTAGACTACTGTATGTTTTAGTGCTTACATGATTGGATGGTGTGATACCGGATGGATCATTTGAGGGGGTCTAATGTCTTCATCATTGCTGGTACTGATTTTCTTTCTACCTCTATACTTTTTCCAAGCAAAAGAGTGATTTAACAATTGACAGAAGAACAGTTTTAGTGTGAAAAAAAAGTGTTAAAGGACAACAGATGACTTTGTAGTATGCTGTTAGTGCAAAATCAACGTTGCCTGTAGCTGCTCCAGAGTACAAGTTTTCCCAGAGAAGCAGTAGTAGTCAGCTTAATGAGAGTAAAGTGGTTGGGTTAGAAGTTGCTCTGAATTCAGCCATTTTTTGCTACTTTTTGGCAGTGGAAGGTTTTACACAGTTGCCCTGCAGGAATGTCCTGCAAAGCTCCAACACACAAAATCAAGTTCAGCAGCAGACTCTGACGTCATGCCAGAGGAAACCATGTAGTATATCATAAAGTGTGATGTCAATTAAATGATTAGTCGATCAGGAGAAGCAACTATTTTGATCATTTACTGATCGTTTCATTCATTTTTCAGGCAAATATGCCAAACATTCACTGGTTCCAGCCCCTCAAATAAGAAGATTTGCTAATGTGATAGTTAAATCAATATATTTGGGTTTTAACTGTTTGGTAGATAGAACCAGCAATTTGAATATGTCACCTTGGGCTGTCACTATATTTCTTTGACACTGACCAAACAATTAATCAGTAAATCTAGAAAATTATTATCATATTACCGATAATGTAAATGAGGGTTAGTTGCAGCACTACAGTGTAGCCTACATATGCTTAAGTGATAGTGTGGAGTATAGAATAAAGTTTATTCACATTTTTAATACAGAAACTAAACAACAGAACAGTCTCTCTGGTATGTTCCTGTTAAGACACAGAGTCCTGTTACAGAAAAGGCACACATACACACTTGGATAAGCTATATAGAATTTGTATTGATTTACAGTACAGTATGTTTCCCTGTGCAGAGATATACAGTAGAGTAGACACTCTGAGTAGACACTGAAACACAGAGGGGGAATCCATCTGTATGTTGGATGAGTGATAAAGGATAAGCAAATGTTTTGTTTGAATGCATGTTTAACTGACTAGTGTTTGTGAAAGCTAGACTTGGAATATTAGTTGTTTATCAAGAGCTGCATGGAGATTTGATTTACAAGATCTCAGATGGATCATGGTTGCCACCATAACATCATTGTGGATAATTTGGTCTCAGTAGCAGGCAATACTCACCAGCTAAACTCACCATTTGGTATATCTTTGGCATATTTTGGTGATCCCTTAATTTCTCCCCAATGCCAGGATCAGGAGGTCAAATCATCAGGTCAAAATTCTAAATTGTACAATACTTTGGTTCATGACCAAATACCTGCAAATAATGACAATCTCATCAGCTGAAAATGTTTGCATGCTAAGACAATACCCAAACATGGTGAACTTGCTTAGCATCAGCATGTTAGCATTGTCATTGTGAACTTGTTAGCATTTAGCTCAAAGCTTTGCTGTGTCTACAGCCTCACAGGGCTGCTAGCATGCTGCAGACTCTTAGTCTTGTTTTTCTTGCATGGCATGACACCATGGGGCAAATGGTCACAGTTTTGGGTCACTTACTATTTTCATTTTCTTATTCAGGCAACTGTGACTTCTACATGAGCACCAAGCTTACAAGTACGCTGTTAGGAATTATACTTGTATAATGGGCTTTTATTTTGTATGAACTTCCTTAAAAATACAAGATTATTATGATATTCATAAGTCAGAATGGGACTAACATCAATATGATGTTATCATGGCATAAACATTTATAATTGGAATGAACCCATGGGTTTTCCTCTAGAGCCAACCTTGGGACAAATATAGTACAGTTTTAGCCCCACTAGGTGAGGCTGTAACAATAGCAACATCATTTGTGTGTTGTTGTTCCAGTCAACCGGTCTAGTCTTTAATTCTGTGTATTAATCAGTCACATTGAGCTTGGAGTCAGAGGCTAATTGATATAATGGCTTCTTGTAAAGTGGGATCAGCCCGCTCACATGAACAGTTAGTCTGCTAGTAGTAGGAAGTGTGTTAGTTAGTACTAGCCGATTGCATGCCTAGCATTATGCTGCCGCAGGGAAATATGGGACCATGAAAACAGATATTAGCAGAATGAATTAGTGTTTGTAAGTCTTTCTTTCTTTCTTTCTTGTGCTAATTTGATACGCCATGATATCTCCTTAATTATTATTATAAATAATATTATTCTCAAAATCTCCAGAAGAAGAATGAGTCAATTATTGAGGCACTAACTTCACGTGGAAGATGTTTTTTGACTGTCAGCTGTCATGGTTTTGAGGAAGATAATTTCATATTGAATTAAATTCAGTCACAGTTAATAGCAGCTAATGGCCATGAAGCCGTTCTACATTGACTTCACACTCAGCTGTGGTGGTTGCTGCTTGGTTGTACATGATGATGTCGCCTAGCTTTAAACTCCCACCTCCTGTACTGTGACTGGTCTGCTTGGTGAGGATTGCTGACCCTCTGAAATGTTACTCTAACCTGATGCTCTCAGAGGTGGCTGCACAAAACCAGGTGGAGCACTGTGAGAAGCTTGGTAACCATTGGGGGGGGGGAGTCTTTATATGCAACCGCATTTTGTCTCATAAATGTATCCATGTATTCATCCATCAGAAATCAGTTTAAAAGGAATACTGTAGAGGCCAACATTCAAATGAGAAAGGAGCATTATTTTGTCCACTGCACACCAAGGTGCGTAATAAATGGGACACAATAACAGTGAAGAGGTACACTTCACCTTCTTCTCTTAATCCTGTTCTGTGATGCTTGGTCACAACTGAGTGACAAAGGTTGTATTAAATCAGAAGTTTAAAACCGTGAGGTGCACCTCCCCAAGGGGGCTCAGGAGAGTTGAATGCAGGGTCTGGTAAAAAAAATAAGCTTGGCCGGTGGATTTTTTCATCTACAAGTTTATTTTGGACAATGGGCACGCAGGGAGAGGTGTGAGGCAAATATACCGCGTGAGGTGAAAGGGCCAAGCATGTTCTAAAAACAACAGGAAGTTAGTTATTGTAGTTTGGCCCACTGATTTGGCTGTCTCATCAACAACAGAAGCAGTGGCTGAGACACACAGCTCATGGAGGCAATTAAGGTACTTTAACACTCTTAGCGCACTCCTTGCTCCAGCATGATTGTCCTCCAAATAGAAGTAAGACAAAGAATAACAATAGAAGTGACAAAGCTCATTAATATTAATGATAAGAAGCCACGTATTTGAGATTTTGGCAAAAGGTCATGATGAAGTGAAAAAGAAGGAGATGGATGAGGAGGAGACCATAGACTGTATATAAAGATGGACGACGTGACAGCTCCTCAAAAGTGAAGCCAAAACATATCGATCGCCCCTGGTGGCTGGCAGCAGTATAGGTCATAAGGCTCGCCTCCTCCATGTTAGCGGATGGGACATGGGCCAAAAAGTCAAAGTACACGTCAAATACATTTTTCCCAAAGATGGTTTCTGTCATTTTAGGTAGTGTTCAAGTGTTCGTTTTTCTGATAAGTTTGTTTTTAATTAGTTATTTGATGCTATAAAAACGGGGTGTCACGTCATGATTGACAACTGTGAGTATGCCCGCGATTGGCTCAGGCGGCTGTATAGGCAGGAACTCGATACCTCACTACTGCGCAAACTCTGGCCAAATGACGTCACCAGTGCAAGATGGCAGCTCCCGTATCTGTGGTATTTTGGCTTCATTTTTTACAATGGGAGGAAGTGGAGATGCGTCGTCCATCTTTATATACAGTCTATGGAGGAGATGGTTAGCTTAGCTTAGCATATAGAATGGAAGCAGGGGCAGACAGCTAGCCTGGCTCTCCAAAGGTAACAAAATCCACGTACCAGCACCTTTCAAAGCTCACTAATTAACCTGTCATATCTCATTTGTTTAATTCGTTCAAAAACCGAAGTGTAAAAACAAAACGTTGTAGTTATATGGGGGGTTATGTGTGGGACTCTACAAGGAATTTAAAGATATTCAGTGTTATATGTTAATAATGTTTTCAATCACTATATAATAATCAAATTACCAAAATCTGATCCAATTATCTCACACATTCAGTTCAGGTTAAGAGCCACCATTGGCAGCAATGGAGTCCTAGCAATACAATATATCAATCTGTAGTAATTGCACAGTGTTTTTCTTTTTTTTTCAGTACCTTTTTCATGAAACACATCAGCACATAAAGTGCATATCAGCTTTCACTTGAAGTGGAAAGTAGAGCAACTACAAAATCAAGGGTTCATGAGGACAGCAATGATTAGATCAAAGCTGTGGTTCCCCATTCTTAGGTGAACAATACGCTGAAGGAGGACTTAGAGTGGTCAGGGAGATCATTACTGAGCCATAGTACTGGATCATTTCATTTCCAGCAGAGGCTTTACGGTCTCTTCTATTCTGCCTGCTCTACATGTGTGCTGAATTAATAATCATGTCGTCTTGAATGCAATTATAGTGGTTAATTATGCAAGTGTCAGAACAAGTAGGAAGGACAACTGGGGATATTTCCCTGGAGATTACTATGCATTTGTGTTAATTTAGCTAGCTACGGCACCATACTAATATGGTACTTCATGACTAATGAGGACTGTAGGGATTTGAGCAGTTTGTATAGTTTTTGTTTGTGCCTCTGCTCTTAAATATTTGCACTTGTGCACACCATTATATACATTTGAATTCCCACCGCCTTTGTTAGACAGTCCCGCAACCCATCGGCTATCGTCTGACATTACAGTGCTTCAGAACTTAAGTATTTAACCTTTGGTTGTTATAACATGACAATGTTAGCACTATGTAGGCCTTGAGACTCAAAAACTCAATAAATATTTGAGTTGTAATTATTAGTTAATATTATTGTCTGTAGTTATGTATCCATTTTAATTCTTCGCACATTCTATACTTCACATTAAAGTTGTATATTACAGAAAAATGCAAAAAAAAAAGATTATCTTTGTTGGTTACTTTGCCATCTATGGTGTAGAACCCAAATACTTCCACACACTGCTTCTCAGATGCTTTGGTGTCAGGATTGTTGACAGTATGGCTTTGCTTGCTAGTGTCCTCCATTTTTGTACATAACATAACATTACTAGCTTAGTTTACTGATAGATCAAAAGGGCTGCAATAGGTCAAGCTGACAGTGAAAAGTTTAGAGCGCCCTCTGCTGGATCACAAGGCAAACTACTTCAAACGGTCTGTTGCACTTATAGACTGGACATTTTGAAATTGAACAGGTCATTACAGTTCGGATATTAACTACATTCCAACGAATGTTCAAATTTGGAATAAAAATAACAGCCGTAATTTGGATTTGTGTTTGTGTACACCTGATGAATAAATCCAATAGTGACTCTCTTTTAGCTCTGTTTTTGGTCTCAACCAACTCCTGAGAAAAATATCTGTCTCTTTAGCTGCTAAATGCTCCACTATGTTCACCAGCTTGTCGATGACTGTGTCTGTCTGCTGTTTGTTGCTGAGCAGGTAGTGGACAATGGACCTTTAGAGCTTTTTTGCAGAAACCAAAACAGTAAAGTTGTAGGCCGGACAGCTAAACAATGAGCTGAAACTCACTATAAAGCTCTGTAAAGCTGCAGATTCAGCTGATAATTCATTCATCACGACGAGAGACCCCTTTCACATTGTCATTTTATACAGTATTATTATGGAAAAAATATGCACTCTAGATAATGCTCCCATGAACATTTATTGGGATACCACCATGTAACGTTTCAGGAAATGGAAGTCCTTCTTTAGACATGAAACAAATGCAGAGACATTATTGTCTGAAGAAGGGCTTGCGTCCAAAACGTCACGTGGTGGTATACCAATCATCTAGTGTGCAGACTATTTTTCCCGTTTTTCACATGTACTTCGCTCCAGCACCTAGTATTCATCGTATTTGGATATGCGTGCTTTTGTAAACTTTATACATTATTATTATGGAAATATTGATTATAGCCGCTTTAACTAAAGGTTAAGGTCCTCTGATAAAGAACCAGTGTAATATTGATGAATACTACAGTGAATACAGCTCACAAGCAGTCATATTGCATCATATCCTGTGTGGGTGAACCACATTCAGTGGACCAGATCACATTTGAAAGAAAATGACATTATACCATATTCCTGCTAATATTGTCTTCCTTTGCAGGCTTGCCTCTCACTGCAGCAATGCAAACCATGTGACCATCCATAGATGCACATGAAAACTGATTAGATGTTGTTTTTGTTCATTAGATGCTCTGATGTTTTGTTCATTGCTGTATATCTCTGTTCTCCATGCTTCTGTGTGGAGGTCACAGTGTCTTTGTCTCTCTGTTTCCTCTTGTTTGTCCATCTGTGCTTGTGCTCCTTCTCAATTATTCAGTATGAAAGTATGATGATGCTTTTTTTTTTTTTACTTAAGTGCACACAAATGCCATACTTCACTTTCACTGCCTCTGCTTTTTGTTTCTATGGTTTGTAACACGCCACCCTTCTCCTCCCACTTCCCTCAGGTTTTGGTCTGCTTTGGGTTGACTGGTCATTATGCTGATGCAGCTCTGTAGTATCAAGGTCAGTACTAATATTCATATCACATGGTGACACAAGCAAGCACATGAAAATTGTACTGTGCGTGTCTTCATCACCAACTGCACGCACAAAGTGCTTCAGTATTTCGACCAATCCATCAAGGCTGGCTGAGTCGTGCCCTGAAGCCCATTTCTAACTGGAGCATTCTCTGATCTGATCTGAGATCCCAGGATGGACAATTCTCCCTCACATTTGGACTTGCATCCACGCTGAACAGTCCCTGAACCCTTTGTGGGTCGTGCCACACCTTTAAACCGTGTTTACAGGTGCTGAAAGGTTCAAAGGTTAAAATTCATAGGTTCTTACTGTCAATAACTGTATCCTGGTCACTACAGTATATTCTAAACTGGATTACCAACCAAGTATGGATTTAGTAGTGGATTTAGTAAAAATGAACCATAGGAACTTTATTTATTTATTTATTTATTTATTTTTTCCCTTTTTTTACACTATACAGTGAAAACTGAACTTGACATAAACATCTGTAACATCTAATGAAAACCAATAAAATAGCCATGCGAGAAGTAAAGGTACTCCGATCATGATTTTTGGGACTGATCACCGATTGCTGGACGCAGTATCGGCCAATACCAATCACGCGGTCTATCTGAAGTCTTCTATTTATCATGTAGCATTATTTATTTATTTAACTATTCTTAACAACATTGTATATTAAGTATTAAAATTAAGAGAGAGGAGATGAGAGATGAGAAAGTATCATGAATTGACTACCGTTTATTATTGTCAGGCAACATGTGCAACATATTGCACTCTCTCTTAGAGAGACATCTTAAACCACAGCAGTCTACTCTTGGTTATTGGGAGCAGCTTAGAGCTGATAAATATAGCTTTCCTGTGGAATAAAATAAATACAACTTTAACTTTTAAAATAAAAATTAGAATAGAAGCTAAATGTGCACAACACCAATGTGAGTGTGTGTGTATCTCACTCACTGATTCGAGTTGCAATGCTTTTTGGAATGCACAGATTTGATTGGCTGAGTAGCATCACGTGAGATGATTTACAAAGCATGCAATTGGTCTGTGAGTTTCCTGGGCTGCTAAACCAGTGCCGTAAAGGCTAGAAAAACTGCACCGGTTAAAATAGAACGCTACGCTCCATCAAAATGTAATAATTCTCAATTTATCGGTTATAGGTCCGGGTCCGGATAGGACGGCGTCCAGGTCTGGACCGTGGCCCACCTATTAGTGACCTCGGCTGTAGGGTTGCTGTCGTTGCAATGTCTCTGTTACCGAAAGCTGAGTGAGTGGCGATTAGTTGCTAAACCCGCTCTCTCTCTGCCTTAGTGCTAGCTAGCTTTGAAAACTTGTCATATTCCTTGACGTGACTAACCTTCAAATGTCTGATGAGGTTTGTGGTGTTGAAACATTTTGGTTACGTTCCTTCACGAGGGATTTCCATGGAAATTGCAAATGTATTGGCCTTTTCAGACACCTGGTGGAACTGCCAGACCGGTGAAGCCATTTTAGAGGTGTGTAGAGAAATTGTCTGATCTGATCGGCCTTCATAGAGACCACCGATCAAACTATTTAGAATGAATGTTGGCCGATAACAATTGGTGGCCGATCAGTCGGAGCACCCATAGTGAGAAGTGTTGATTCAACATCATGGTGATTTCTAAGGCAATAGTTTGTGGTGTTGTTATGTTGAATTGTTTTATGCTAAGGGTGTTTCTGATATTTTGTCCTCCCAAAAAACCTTATTTAAAGTTGTTTTGTATTGCATTATATTATAGGGTGTGTCTGTTCTGTTCTCCTACTTTAAGGTGTTTCTGTTATTTATTATTGATTCTATTATTATAACAAAAGGGTGGGTAAGCAGTTGATCCAACAGTAAGCTCTGTCCCCCTTAGTTATTGCTGCAACACCTCAAGCTTTCCACTCTAACACAGCAATATGCAGTTTACAATAATAATAGTGGCAGGCTTCTCATTGGTAGCTGATGACTGTCGAGTCAACTGAAAACGCTAACTTAATGAGTTGGCTGTCTCCAGCTGACTGTAAGCTGACACA
Source organism: Macquaria ambigua (assembly GCA_008360985.2). Taxonomy (NCBI): domain Eukaryota; kingdom Metazoa; phylum Chordata; class Actinopteri; order Centrarchiformes; family Percichthyidae; genus Macquaria; species Macquaria ambigua. The sequence continues at coordinate 12,382 of VMKM01002117.1, read as the reverse complement.
TTTTAAAATAAGAACTCTGTAAAAGGTCTCCAGTATGCTTATGATGGCTATGATGTAATGCTAAAAGGCTAAAGGTACATGTCCCAAAACCTCAAGGGGTTTGAGGATGAGGACTAACCAATGTGTGTGGCAAATTGAATGCTATCTCTGGAGAGATGTTGAATATCCAAAGCTTGACAGACCTGCCATACCTACTGTCCTGTAGTTACTGGTGTTAAGCCATGATTTGACAGTCACTGACAAACTCCACTAGTAACAGGGGCAGTTACAATACAAATGCAATGAATATCTATTGCCAAAAAAGTTTCAAAAATTGTGTTTAATACACTGAAAATCGTTAGGACTATAACTTTGAGCATGTATATCAAATTTAGTGGCATTTTGTTGAATAAATTAGGAGATGCCTGATTAATCCAAAGCAGCCATTTCAGCCACTGAAATGCTTGTTGTCATTTGTTGAAGTAAACTAAGTGTGATCACGTCCTCAGTCACCAACCATGACCCAGGAATGACAAACAGTACCCCACTTACAGATCTTACAGTGCACTCGGGCATGTAAAGTCACGACCATTCAAATGCCTTTAAAAATGCACATTTTTAAAAGTCTATTCAGAATCTAAGAGAGGAAAAGAAATAGCGCTGTGAGCCACAAAACTGATTTGGATGTACTAAACTGGTGCTAACGTTTGTTGAAATCCAAATCTCCTCCCTCCATATGAACAATCACGTCAGTGTCACTCTCATCACCAGCACTTCTCTAAACTGCCTTAATGATGGGCTTGTGCCTATTTAGTAGCTTTTCTGTGCATTGGTCCAAAAGATGTACTGATGCATGCATACATGCATGTGCCCTTTGTGTTTGTACAGTCAGTGTGATTGTCCAAATGATTCCCTCTGTCTGTTGGTGTGAATCATTTTCATCAAAATGGTGCAATCTATGAAACCAGCTTGAAAAATGCTTTCTATGCTGGATCTAATATCAGATAAGAGAGAATAGACCTAAATGACTGTATTTTGTCATTCTTTAGACTCAGTTGTTAACATTGCAGTGTCTTTATTTGGTGTTGTCATTGTGCTTTTCATATGTATTACCCTCAAAGCGTCAAATATCAGCAGCCAGTGTCGTTGCGAATGACTGAAAATGATACTGCACTCTGATATTAGATGTTTCCATCAAAAACCAAAGTACACATTGACAATGATTTCCTGCCATGTCAGCACAAGGTATCAATTTAATGGAAGTATACACCCTTAAATGTTTTAACACTTAAAAACAAGACTATGGACGTCAAAGTAGAACATCATGTTGACATATTTCTAGTTTCTCTGCAGCAACAGAGAAGTTTCATACAAAGTTTTTCAAATATCTAAAACATCAGCAGTAAATGTAAAAGACAAGAAGCAGACTTTCTAGGTCCAACAATGGTATAGGGAGAAATCAGGAAACCTGAGATGGCTGGAAATCCGAAGAAGCTGAAACGATTAACTGAGTGATCAGTGGACATGTTTTATTAAACTTTTAATAAATTATGTACCAACACTGAAGCAAATTACACATAATAAGGTATGTGAGTTGTCCCTGTTACCAGCATGTCAGCTACTGATATCATGAACCACATGACAGACCACTCTCCGTAAAATTTCAGTTCACCACTGCGATCCATCAGCCTCCAGACCAACTATTAACCTCCAGCTGCTGACACTAATCTGAGGAGAAACACTCCATCAGATGAGAATAAGGAAATGGGTCATCTATACCATCTTAATATCTCTTATAAGTGACTTATAAAGCAGTTCTAAGTCCATGTCTATAGAATAACAAGCATAAACATTACCATTTTTTATTGATTATGCCAATTGTATTTCATGAAGACAGCAGATGCGTTATATCATTACTTCACATACTTAAATATTCCTATAATATCATAAAACTGATAGGGTTTAGTACTTTACAGTGAAAGCGTCCTACAGTTCTTCTGTGATGTCTGTTTTGTATTTATACCTCATGACTTATTTGTCTTAGTTTTAATATATCATATAATATAGAGCTGAAATGATTAGTTGATCATCAGAAAAATAATTATATTTTGACAATCGATCAACCTTTTCAATCACTTTTTCAAGCAAAAGTTGTGAAAAATGACAAACATTCTCTAGTTCTAGCCTAAATATGAGGATTTGCTGCTTTTATTTGTCATATATCCTTGTAAACATTATATCTTTGGGTTTTGGGCTGTTTTGGTCGAACAAAACAAGATATCCCCTTGGACTCTGGGAAGCTGCAAAGGACAAAAGACTAACAATTACACTACACTACACTCAACCCTCTGTAGGGAGTTGTATTCCTTTTTGTCTACTACATCACCAGCTACCATCATCAGCTAACAGTGTGCAAGCTAATAACAACCAGCTAACAACATGTCAATCTAACTAGCATGTTGCTATCAATGTCAGCATGCTGCTCAACCCACCAAAAAACAACCAATCATCCTCAGCTACCATGCTAAGCTAACTAGCAAGCTAACAGCATGCTGAGCTAACCAGCGTGTTGCCTGAGCCAATAAACCAAACAACAAACATCATGTTAGGCTAACTAGCATGCTAAGCTAACTAACTAGCTATGCGCACCAACATGTTGCCTAAGCCACCAAATAAATCAAACAATCCTCATTCAATTTAACGTTCTTCTCCACTTTAGTATTTGTAAAGCTGTACGAATACTACTCCAATATTGGTTATTGGAGTTTAATTTAGTAATCTCCAATGACCTGTATTTAAGTATCAAATCGGTATTGGGAGAGAAAAGAAGGATTGGTGTATCCCTACAGTGGCACAGGATGACTGACTAACTTAGCAGTGATTTAGCAGCTTGCTTTTCAGCTGCAAGTTACAGCTAAAACGCATGCTGCTAAATCATTTAGATTCACACACTGGCTTTGTGCTTCTCAGCCACCAAGTGAGTAGAGTGAAAGAAAACATTGTCAAGTATTACCCGGCACAAGCTGCTGTGCATTTAGTTGGAAACTCAAACATGGTTGAAAGGAAAGTAATGTTTGAATAGAGTCTTATTGAAGACACTAACAGACATGGCAATCTAAATTGGTAATATAAACTTGAATCATTGCTCAATAACCGATATTGCTGAACTTAGATATTTGTGACATATGTAAAACAACACATACTAAAAAGGAACTGTTTTACTGCACATCTTTTTAAAAAAGTGTTATTATTACCTAACTAGTGCAGTGCCAGTTTGGGGCATAGCCATTTGGAGTGTGCCTGTTCGGAGCAGGCCGATTACTTGTCCCATTCAATTCTATTCAGTTTTATTTATATAGCGCCATATCATAACAAAGTTATCTCAGGGCACTTTTTCGAGTAGAGCAGGTCTAGACCGACTCTTTATATTTACAGAGACCCAACAGTTCCCACCATGAGCAAGCACTATGCGACAGTGGCAAGGAAAAACTCCCTTTTAACAGTTAGAAACCTCGAGCAGAACCAGGCTCTAGGTGGGCGGTCATCTGCCTCGACCGGTTGGGTTGAAGGGGGAGGGGGGGAGCGGGAGAGAGAGAGCAGGAAGAAAGAGAACATACAGCAGCACAATACAGTTCCACACAGGGATGCAGCGCAATAGCTGTGGCAATGGTACTGATGATAACACCAACAGAAATAATACTAAGAGCAATATTATAATAGTAATACTAATAATAAGCGCAATAACAGTAATAGCAGAGTACATCATGACTTTTTCACAGAATTGTTTGGGGTGAAGTGAAGAGAATAACTGGATTATCTTTGGGAAAAGGAAAATAATTGTTGCAATGAACACTGACTCAAACACAATTGTCACAGCTTACCAGGAGAAAGCTAGCTAATGAGAGAAGAAATACAACAAAAACACCAACTAGATGCTTTCTCCTTTGAACAAAATCTTTTACCTTTTCATTTTGTTGCAGAACTTGTACCAGAATCGGTTCCTGGGCCTGGCGGCCATGGCCTCCCCAACCCGCAGCAGCCAGACCCGCCAGCGCTGTAAGGATGCGGTTCGTCACAGCTACGGCCCGGAGACCTACGCTGTCAATGGTCTGAACCAGGAGGCCTTCATGCTGGGGCTGTCGCGGTCCACCAGTGACACTGATCTGGTCTCCCCAGATGCTCGCTCCACCCTTACCATCAGCTCCTCCCACTACACCATAGGCCAGTCTGAAGACCTGGTGATCACATGGGACATCAAGGAGGAAGTAGATGCCGGAGACTGGATCGGCATGTATCTTGTTGGTAAGTGAGATATGTCATGATGACTTTGAATGATGTAGCAACAGTTTGTTCTACTCTGCAATGAGGTGAGACTTGTTGTAATAATTGATAATGTAATAACTGATGTAATATAATGTAACATGCACATGACATAATCACTTTTTACATGTAATGTAAATTTTTACATATATTAAGTCATTACATTGTGTGATGGTGTTACATTCTGATCTTGGTGGAGATTATCAATGTTTTGAGGTGGTTGCAGAAATCTCAGAGTAGGATAACTCAGAATCTGGGCAAATAAAACTATCCGCATGGCTAGATATCATCAAAGATATATGAAAAAATGAATTATGATTTGGGAGAAATGACCATTTAACAGATTTACAAGGACTGTCTTTATCCTGTAACTTCTGGTGTATCCTCACTGTAGCCCTTTTTGTGTTGGAAACCCAGTTGTGCCAATTCACCTGAAATCTTTCACCCAACAAGCTGGTGTTCCTAGTGCAAAAACCAAGGCATCATCCCTCACTGGCTTCCTAACCTCCAACAGTGTCATTTGATCGTGTCGATTGAGAGTCAGATCACTGATCACTGAGGCAATTAATCAGGCATCGTGACCCCCCCCCCCCAAACTGAACTGATGATATTTTTTGACAATATGGTCTACATATCTACAATATAAATATGATCATAATATAACTCGTAAAAACCCATAATGTTTTATTTTTGCGACATGTTGCTCTGATGAATTACCACAGTGCAAATGTATGATGTCATTAACAATAAGTCATTGTCACCTGAGCTGAATCAGATCTGACGCAACTTGTCTTGAAGTCAATGGAGTTAGTAGATGACAGAGTATGTTGTGTGTCGCGCCTCTGCTCTTTTTCTCTGAAGGTTCATGTTATCAAACCACTTCCACATGATTGAAATTGTTCCATTGTTGAAACTCCTCCACAGCACAGCCAGCAGCAACATGATATTCACTCAGCCACTGTGTTTCTACATGGAGAATTAATTGTAGTTAAATGTTAGTGTAGTGTAAAGTGTAATGGGAAATGACTTCTTCAAAGAATTCTGGAAGTTTGGAGTAGCAGTGTGGTTTCATCAGTTTTATCTCTCTTTCCAGATGAGGCTTTGTCGGAGAACTTTCTGGACTATAAGAACCGAGGCATCAACGGATCTCACAAGGGACAGATCGTTTGGAAAATTGATTCCAGCTCCCACTTCAGTGACTGTAAGTAATAAAAACTCTCACTTTGGTTTTTTGAGCAAAAACAGTTTTCCCCCAAGGAAATGAGTTTTCTCATTACAATAAGCCCAATAAACAGCCTATATAGTACCATTAAATCAATTGTACAACTTAATCAAAGCTGTATTAGCTGTTTTATAATAAATGTTTTGCTCGTTTCTGCTTTTTACAGTTTTTCAGCCAGGTTCTACCAGTCACATGCAGCCTGTCACATCAGTGTATGCTTATTCATAAACCATTCAAATCAAACCATCTATGCAGTATTCTTATGAATTCCAATCACATTATCTTCCAAATATTCATTCAATGACTTTGCTTAAAGGTACTGTAAATGTTGTAATGATGAAATAAAGCATCATTGATCTCTGTGTGGACACTGGCACAGTGCAGACCAAGAAATAAGTGGCAAAGAGCATTTTAAGTCGACTGGACCTCATACAGTATGTCATCAAGAATGACAAACAGCTGGAAGATTTCCACAATAGTGTACTGAGATCGTGTTAACAGGGTTACCAAGAAGTGATCCTGTATGATTATATAGGAGATCTCTTCCTTAACAGATGCCATGATCAGCACATGGATAGTGTAAATGTAATATTAGTTATAGCTGTACTAATCAATATTTTCATACTAACAATGGGTCAAATGACTATGTGTCGCTCTGCAGTTCTAATGTGTCTAAAGTAATTTCGGTGGCTGTAATCATACACATAATAATAACAGAAAATACACATTTTGATATATTTTGTATTTGAGATCTGTTCTGTAATAAACATAAAGCAGGATTTGAGCATTCCCATATACATTGATGGAAAGTTCCCACTTACTCTGCACTTTCTGCACAGATTATCTCTTATCGGTTTCATTCTCTCTCATTCATTCAGTCTTACTGGAGTATGGTCATATCTATGTAATAGTAATATGTCCCTTTTGCTTCCTCCACATATTTATAGAATTCTGCCAAGATAGTCAACCATTCCCTATGTTCACATTCTCTTCCCAGATATTTCTGCCTTACCAGTTTCACATTAGATGAGTTGTTACTAATAAAATATTTTTTTAATTCTTTAAATTGTGAAGCTGTATGGCATTCCAATCCAAAAAAATAACCAATTAATCCACATTGTGGTTGTCTGTGACACCATTGAGCCTAGATCTTACACAGTTTCTTATTTGTAAATATTTCTAAAAATGTTCTTTACCCTTAAGACTGAATTGTTGAATTAAATCTCCATAGGACATAAACACACTGTCTTTATACAGATCTCTAATAGTGTGCATGCTATTAGAATTCCACTGCTTCCAGTATACAATTGTTTTTTCACTACAAGGGTTGAGCCATAATGAAGAATATTTGTGTGCAAAGTGCGACAGCTCATTATACATTTGGTGTTTGGTCCATGCCTCCCTAGAATGAATAGGAATGGGATTTGTTGAGTTACTTGTAACTTTATCTTTTATGTCTATCCAGTCTACTCTATTGTCTGCTAATTTCCAATACATGGCCAGTGTAGCCATTTTTAATGATAGACCATTTGTTGTAAAGTAACACTCTCCTCTCTGTGTTACTAGAGACTATTATCCTACACTTTTGGCACATGAAACCCTTTCAGAACCCTTTTAGTGATGCCAAAAATGCATCCAGCTAAAACCTTTAAAAAAAAAAGATTTTTACCCCGACAGGTTAGTGTCACTTCTACAATAACAAGGCTAAGAGTTTACAGCTAGGCTAGCAGCTATGTGAGGCTGGCAGGCTTAGACACAGCGGTGCTTTGAGCTAAATGCTAACATCAGTTCATTTAGTAATATATAAAGGTAATTTCTAGGAGACATGGTTGCCCTGTACTGTAGTTGTTACAATGATTATTACCTTTAATCACTAAAAGCAGCTAACCAAGCTGCAGTTTTGCCTCGCACAAAATGTTCTTACTGTGGATATTTGTACATTTAGTTACGTTATTTTGTCACCTGCATGTACAGTAATCCCTGTCTGTGTAGCCCTTCCCAGTGTTTCCTAATGAGGCTTTCAATGCATGTGTCCCTTCTTCTCCTGTAAAGGGTACTTAAACTGAGGACATTTTAATAATGTTATCAAACCACTTCAAGCTGTGCAAATAGAAGTGCCTATACGTTTGCCTCCCTTTCTGTTAGACATGCAAGTGAGACAGCAGACATACTTGTGTACATCCAGTCACTTGCATGCAGTGGTGCTGTGTGTTCCCCCTCTTCTTGTCAAACCATCTCAGTGTGTCTGGCCAAACAAGCAGAAAGACATGGAGCTTTACTATGACCTTAATCTTCTCCTCTCCCCCAAACCTTTTGCGTCTTTGCTCTACTTCCCCTATTTTCAGAAAGACTATTGAGTCCCAGAAATGATGAATATCACCTATCAGCTAGCACTGATAACTTCAGTGAATTCATTTAAACTGATTATAAAAAAGGTTTATATTTTTTCTTCTTTTTTAGCTTAAATGATTAAAGTATTTAAAACGGAAAACATGTTATGTAATATCATGTAGTCATCATTAATAAATGATAATGTACTATTTCAAAATTTTATTTAGTCGTATGAATCATTCAAAGAAGGACAGTCAGAACATCTGTAATTACCCCTCCACCCCCAACCTCTCTCTCTTTCTTTCTCTCAGTGTGTGTCCTACTGTAGGTAGTACTGAGGATAATATTAACAACATGTATCTTAACTGTTTATTACATACCTGCACTTACATATTCACTACATATGTGTACATTCCTATTCTTTTTATATACCTGTACATAACCATGTGTATAAATAGATTCACGGTATAGTGACTCCCAACTCTCATCAATGCAATTCAAATGACCATGATCACATCAAGTAGGACGTCATTGCTGGATACTCATTCTGAATGTATACAAATTAAAAATGTTAAATTACAAAAATTGTTTTAAAACTTATAAAAGAACCACCATCAATCATCAGATTTTTGTTGTGTAACTGGCACATTTTGAATTTTTTCCAGGTAAAAAAGACAATGTGGAGTAAGATTCAGACTGAAAGGAAACAAATTCTTGTCTAATTTTCTCTCTATCTGTGTGTCCTTCTTAGCGGAGACCCAGGTCTGCTTCAGGTACTACCATGGTGTCACCGGAGCACTGAGGGCAACCACACCCAGCATAACCATCAAGAACGGCCCTGCGCCTGTGAGTCTCACCACACCTCATGTCTTAAATGCAGCTAGCTGAGATTTGTGGGGCTTCATTGCTCACTCAGTATCTTGTGTCTCAGTGGGAATGGCAGCGCAACTTCTTTATGTGTGTTCACTTTAGTCAGTCATGTCAGTCAACCTTAGTGGTGAGGAAGCTACTTTGTAATTGTACAAGTACAATGCTACACTAGAAGCCACTGAGTATATTTCAGTCACGACGCATCAAAGAATTGACCATTCATTGGTTATATAGTTAGATTTGGCAGAAAAAGGCTCTGCTCTTTTAGGGTGCTTTCAAAGAATCTGAGCAGTAAGGAGGATTCTGCTGAATCCCTCAACACATACAGCATCAGATATACAGAAATATACATGAAGACATTAGCAAGATAACAGTACTACAACTTTAGTGACATGAGGAGGTTGGGGTGGTGGAGGGAGCAATCAGTGTTGGTATTAGAGAATCAGCAGAGTAGATACAAGATTACATGATAAACAGCCTCCTGGTCCAATTAAATCAACCCATTATGTTGAAGTCAGGGTAGGCACTGAGTGTTGGAAGACATTCATACAGTAGTGATTGCGCTTGTTGTTCGCATGAAAAGTGAAGGTTATGTAAGGAATGAAAAAAGAAAGCTGAGAGAGAAGTTCAAACCCCGGTTACTTTCTCACCTCCGCACAGCTGGCCAATCACTGCCTGAAGTGGGTGTGAATGTTGGATAGTCGGTTACGGAAAATTACAGAAAGTTATAGAAATTATCAGACGCAGCCCCTCCCAACTCAAATGTTGTAAAGTTGTGTGGGGAGGGGTTTCCAAAGCTATTTGACTATCCGACAAGCACTTTGGTTGAAGCATAGTGGCCCCTTTAGTATTGTAGTATATACCACTTGAGAATGGCTGTTAAACCACATTACATTCCCAAGGTATCTCTTGATTAATAATTACTAATGTTAATAAAGTAGTTAGTGAAATAGTAACTTCAGCCACCAGTAGCCTATATTTCCCTCTGAAATCAATATTTCCCTCTGCAGCTACTTCTGACACTGCACACTGACTGACAAAAAACCAACCAAAAAAAAAACAACTGCTCGACTTGAAGACGAGGGGTGAGACTGAGGGGTCTCCGACTGATGATTAGAATCTTCGACGTTCAGGGGGCAGCCCTAAGTATTAGATTATATTACATTACGTTACATGTAATCATCACGTTCAAATACTCCATGACAGGCACAGACCGAGGCTGTAGACAGGTGTGGGTTTGTGTCAGTGAGCTGTTGTTCCCTTGTTATTTAACATATATTTTAATTAGAAAGAGGTTTGTCAGTGAAAACAGATATATGGGTATGACTGTTTGTGTGTAGTCCATACCCATCATTGTACTGTATTTAGAAAATAGAAAACAAAGTTGCAGAAGCATTTCAAGCTGACATCCTGATATCCTTCAAGTTGAGAAGGTTAAATGTATAAACAGGACTAAGTGTGGAACTGTATGTTATCCAGTCTGTAGTGAGAAATATAAACGCAGGTGTAGATGTGTTCTCACTTGTCAAGATACATGAAGGTTGCCATCAGTTGATTTTTCTTTAACCTTTTAAGGCTTTTAACTCCATGCAACACTTAGTGTCTCTTGTTGTGTACACAGCGGTATAAAAGAGTGCTAAAATGTTTAACTGAAAATTAAAATTGTGGTGTACTACACTGTTTATGTTAACTATTGGGGCTTTGGTCCCATCCATCCTGCTTGCTGTAGGATGACTCTATCCTTGTTAGATTAATCCATAATTCCCACAGGCAATGTGATGTAGTGTAGTAGTGTTAATCCCCTTTACTTAATACAGTGCTTGTCAAACATCTGCACATATTTTGATCATTTGACCTACAACTCCCCATCATGATAATAACCTTTTTCTGTTTTAAGTAGAATTGATATATTGAATTGGAAGGGAAAAAAAAGAAGACAGAATCAAATTGAACCAGTGATAGACACTGATGTTTTTCATTCTATTTTTCAAACTCTGCAGTGGAGCGCAATCATTTCCTCGAGAGAAAATAAAAGATAGCAATGTAGCGTTTGGTCGCGCTACCCCACTAAATAGTGGAAAACAATATCTTGCTACTGGAGACATTACGTGGTTTTGAAACTACACTACCTGCTGGGAAATGTAGTTAAACCAGTAGCGTGGCAGCATGGAGCGTTGCTACAAGTACTGTTACTCCACTGTAACACTGGTATGCAGAAAAGACTTATCTGCACTCGCTTTAGCAGTGACAAGATTTAGATATTGCTGAGGGATTCCAATTCAGCAGAAAACATGAAAAGTCACAATAGATTAAATAAAAATCTGTTGAGATAATTTGGCAGAAACTCATAAACGCTGCCTTCATGAATGGATATAGTGTGGCATAAATAATCCACATCTACAGTACATAACAGTGGCATAGAATCAATCAATCAAACTTTATTTTTATAGCACCTTGTGTACAGGTTAGTGCAGTTCAAAGTGCTTTACAGTACAAATAGAAACAGTAAACACATTTAATCTGAATGGCCAGGATCATTTATGTCTAATAGTTACTAACAACAATGTACAACAATTTTAGGTTTTACACTACACAGACAGCAAACCTGAACACCAACATACTGTAGACAGGAGACAAGCATGTATAATGTGGATCTACCGATGCGCATTCAACTCACAGACTTGTTCATACTCTCTCACTTATTGAATTAACACTCTGCCAAACCTCCACATTTCAGAGAAAGCTCTATGTGCCAGATCTATTTTATAATCAAGAGCTAGAACCAACTCACACATCCTATTGTACAAAGTGTCACTGCACAGCGCCAGTAATTGTAGTTACCTTATGAATTGACTGGACTGAGTCGACAGGATGATCGGTGCCCTGATGTCTTTAGTTATTTTGATTCAGTGGAACACCTGAAAAACGTCCTGCAAAACACCTCAATGTGTCTGCACACAATAGAAAAGCTGCGACCTAGTCTGCATCACAAGGAATCTACATATGATAATGAACAGATCAAAAACTAAGTTAATCCTCTTTCCCACCACAAATACTTATATATATACATATATACACCGATCAGCCATAACATTATGACCACCTGCCTAATATTGTGTAGGTCCCTCTTTTGCCACCAAAACAGCCCTGACCCGTCGAGGCATGGACTTGCCTCTTCCCATAGTGCATCCTGGTGCCATGTCTTCCCCAAGTAAGCGACGCACACGCACCCGGCCATCCACATGATGTAAAAGAAAACGTGATTCATCAGACCAGGCCACCTTCTTCCGTTGCTCCGTGGTCCATTTCTGATGCTCACGTGCCCATTGTAGGCGCTTTCTGCGGTGGACAGGGGTCAGCATGGGCATCCTGACCGGTCTGCGGCTACGCAGCACCATATGCAACAAACTGCGATGCACTGTGTGTTCTGACACCTTTCTATCAGAACCAGCATTAACTTTTTCAGCAGTTTGAGCTACAGTAGCTCTTCTGTTGGATCGGACCACACGGGCCAGCCTTCACTCCCCACGCACATCAGTGAGCCTTGGCCGCCCATGACCCTGTCGCTGGTTCACTGGTTTTCCTTCCTTGGACCACTTTTGGTAGGTACTGACCACTGCAGACCGGGAACACCCCACAAGAGCTGTAGTTTTGGAGATG